>VHZZ01010721.1:15427-27162 GCA_009801015.1 Silene noctiflora | reverse complement strand
TATTATGCGTATTTTTATACGGTGGATTCATCACAGGCTGACACATAATCACATTTGTGTATAGTGGCTTTTACTTTAATAGTATTAATGATAACCACCACGACCGATACTAGACCGATAAAGCCCTGTATGATTGATAAAAACAAGACCTGATAAACTGCACTATTGTCTAGAAGCATAGTAGTACACTATAATGACCGTTACTGTAATCAGGACTGATGTCCAATACAATACAATATTTTGTTTATTCATGTGTAATGCAGCTTTCAAGTAACGAAGTGGCTTGCGTATTAGCCTTTAGTCTATATCTCTCGTTTAGCTTGAATTAATTTGGTTCAGGGGAAATTAGTTTCAGACTTTCAGGTGAAGAGAATAAGAAAAGCACAGAGTAGTAATGAGTCTTGGTTAATATAAAAGCTTTGTTCATTGTGATTTGACATGGTTCACTCCCTTCCAGTCATTTAATTTCACGTGTTTTCTTGTTTTGCTAGATATTGTAAACAAGAAGATGTTTCCTCTTTCCGCTTGTCTCTTCTTGACAACATAATTGTGAAGCTTCTGTGGCACAATTTCTTGTCTGACTCTGAGACAAGACATGGAGAGATAGTTGAATCTGGTAAAAATGAAGATGCTTTTTCAGAGATACCGAAATTGCTGGATAGTCATCTATTCGAGTTAAGGCAAGGGCACTTGCATGATACAGGGGAATGTATCATCAATATTCTTTCTGGTATCTACCCTTTAGATTGTCAACTGCTCGTTCTGTTCTGTGAAGCATTTCAGGAAAACTGCCTTAAGGCATTGCAGCAAACAGTTCATGCAGATGAAACTAGTTACAATCTAATGCAAATTAATCGGTTTATAGTCATGGTGGGAAAGTATGCAATTACAAAATCTGAAAGCTGGCCTCTAGAGTTTCTGGCTGGACCTCTTTTGGAGAAAACTCTGTCACTAATTATATCTGCGGTAAGTTCAACATCATTTTTTTGTATGTTCAATCTTGCTTTCAAATTGAAATCTCCTCTCGTGGAGTTCATTCTTGATTTAATGGTTGCCTGCTCTTTTTTACCAATATAGACTGTGTTAAGAAATGCTTTGGAAGCCTTCTGATTGAAATTTACTGTCTTAAAACTTGTGGCTTAGGGAGTTAGGGTTAGCGGTTTTTACTGAGATGTTTTATTTGGTGGACAAGCTGATAAATTTTTTTCTTCCTCTTTCAAAAGAAGGTTCTAATTTTACTCACCTTAAGACATTAGTTTGAAGGCCATCTATTCATGATTAATATCTTAACAGATAAGGTATGGATGTATATGTCACTCATAAAACTAATGAAACATGGTTGAAGTAGACGAGTGCAAAGAGTTTCCATGTGATTCCAATATCACCCTTCAAAGGGAAGATTCTATCACACGACATTTGGGTCTGAACTGTCATTATATGGTGGGTCGTGAAATAGTGTCACATTACAGGAACCTTTGAGGCACTGGACATTTCTTTCAAGATATTGATCTTATTATTCTACTAGTGTTAATCCCGTGCATAAATGCACGGTTTTTTAGATTGGGATGTTAGAGAGTTTAGCAAATAAAGATGATAAAATTTAAAGCGAATTTAAATATTTACACTCTATGAATAACATATTAAGTTAAAGTGTAAGAATATATATTTATTCGTAAGTTTATAATATTAGAAGTTAAAATGTTAATTAAAATTACGTAAAACATTTAGCGATGAATATATGAATTATCATATTTATAAAATTTAGATTAAATATATTATTACAAAATGACCTATATGAAATGCTATTAATTATGGAGTAGCGATTTGTTGTGATGCAATCATGTTTCATAGGTAGACTATATAAATCATATGTTAGGCCCAACTTTTACAATCAATGGCAACTAATAGAAACTAGTATAGATCCTGCGCAATGAATGCGCGGTATTTATAGAGTTTTTATTTTTGCATTACTTATTCATGCTAAATTAATACCGCATTAATTTTTTATATTTCACGTCATCATATTTTGATATGAGAAACCAAAAAAAATTGAATTGTAAAATTAATAAAGAAAATTGAGTAATATCAAGAAATTTATATATTAATTATTTTTTAATCACAAAACTAATAATTTAATTTTATAAACTTCTCAACTTGTTTTAATGATTTTTTCGAATTTAATAATCTCAGTTTATATTTTTGTTTTATAGAGAGCAAGTAATATGCGTGAAATCATTCTCTAACAAAGTTTAGCAATTTGTATTTAGACTTGTATTTTATTTTAATTAAAAATTGTTTTCATTTGATGAAAAGTTAAATTTTAATGAAAAATTAATAGTTTAATGTTCATTTGTTTTCTTATTTAAGTAAATAAAGTTTGGACTGAAAATTTTTCCTCATTTAAGTAAATGGAGTTTGGAGGGAAATCTTTTGAGATTTCTTATATATGGTAAAGAATACGACTAAAAATAGATAGTAGAATTTGTTTAGGCGGGAAAATTTTAGCTTTGTTAATCTTTTAGTATATAGGGGATTCTTCTCTTACGTACTATGAGTCAGTTAATTAGTTTGCCTTTTGCATTTCTTGTGCACTGATCAGATGTTTGTTCTTTTGTTTTCTACTCATATATCTGCGGGACAACAGTTTAAGGTGTAGAATTTATTGATATATGGATCTTCAGATGCTGTCTCTAGCAGGCACCTCTTTAAGGATCTTGCTGATGATCTGTTTGTGTATTGTGTGGCAGGATTCAGCAGATGCAGTAAACTTTCTACTAGTCATGGTTTCTATTTTTGGACCAAAAAAAACCATACAGAAAATTATTTCTAGCGAGGAGACTGCTAGTGGGATCGGTGCTGATGTCACAGATGGGGTCAATAGAGAACCCAACAAATTTCTGAATGCTTTTGAGAGAACATTTGTACATTGGTGTTTTATGGGAAATGAGAGCTTAGTTGATTCCCGGATGAATGTTTTGCTTGCATTGCTAGATGAGGAGTGTTTTAGTGAGCAATGGGATACCATTATCTCATATGCTGCAGTTGCTGGTACATCTCACGTTGGAAGGTTGGCTACTCTTATTCAAAAAGTAAGGAGTTTGACAAGGCAAAGATCAAGAGTCCATAACAACAAAATTTTCCAAATTTCTTGCTGGCAGCATGAGAAGCTGGATTCAGTTGCATTTTCTGTTGTGTTGAGTGCTCCCGAGTCTCTAGATTCTCATGTGAAGTTCATACGGTATGGCTCATGCTTCAGATTTATGTTATTTGTGATTGCTTTCCAATATGGTCTTTAAGCTTTTTGCTGAGCTCAAGCTCAATGGTGACTCTCATCGTTGTTGGGGAGGGTCCTGGCCCATGCTAGATTTGTAAGACCATATACATTTTGGTACATTTTTTCTTTCCAGTGGAGCCAAAGACCCATGTTCTTTGGTTTTGGATTATGATGGAATAAAAATGGATAGCTAAATTGGCTGTGCTTTATATTGTGAAGTAGCAGTCATTCTGCTACACTGTTCAGGCTGTTTAGTTATTATTGTGGTACTTGTATCTACATTTATGTCATCTCTGATGCTTGGTGGACTTTCTGCTGCAGAGCTGTCCTTGGTGGTTCCATGGAAGATGATGATGTATCTTTTCTTTCCAAAAATGCGACTGTTCATGTTTACGAGAGAGCATTTGATGAGTTAGTAGCTTTCATTATGGAGTCTCCTTTTGCTTGCGTCAGGAAATTCGGTTCATTATCACGTTCTCTGGTGAACTCTTCTACATCAGAAATAAAACATAATGTAGATGTGGAACATGTGGCTAAGAGGGCTTACTTTGCTCTTGAGGTTCTTAGTAGTAGCACTTTTACCTTGAGGTCATATTGTAAGGAGAGTGAGTTGCTCCTAGGCGCTGCAGGTGTTATGTTTGTAATTGACTGGGACTACTGTTTATCGCAATTATTAGGCACCGAGTTAAAGAATTGTTCCCAGGATCATAAAGCGAGGGAGAAGTTTGGTAGAGCTATGCACGAATTCCGTACTAGCATTGACAAAAAATTCTGGAAAAGTTTTCCGGCACAATTTCGTGCTAAACTAGGGAGCCTTCTTGTTCAATTTAATAGGTCCTCTATTTTTGTGGAGGACACATTTGATACTGGTGTAGTAACGTCTTTATGCTGCAAATGGATGGTTGAAGTTTGTGAATGTCTGTGTGTAAGTCAATTAGAGGAGCAAAATTTAATCGACAAGCTTTTAGGCAGTGATGACTTATGGCCACTGTGGATCATGCCAGCTAACAGCACAAACGAAGAGAGAATTACTTTCAGACTTGAGCATGCACCTACTGATGTTCCTGTAAGTTAATTTTATGGTTGGGTCCTTTTTAATAATTTAATGGCTTTTTTTTTTTCATCATCAATGTCTCCTCTGTTCTAATCATTTGGAGGTAAGTTTGTGTACAGTTGATTCCTTCTTTGCTTGTTAGAAGTTTCTTTTAAGATGCCGATGACTGGCATAATGTGGATGCTAAAGTGACCTGTTGTATTCTATTATAGAATTACTACTTGTTCATGCATTCGTCAATTGCTCCGAAAACGTTCAGGATTGTATAACTGTGTCTGTGATCTTGTATACATAGTTCTGGACTGGTTTTCTTGTAAAACCTTTTTTTTTTTTTTTTTTGTGGGAGCAACTTTTATAAATCTTATGCACCTGGAGGATGCTTATAACGTTTAGGTGTACCTGAATGAATTTGTACTGTGTTGTTTCTTAGTGTTTTCCCCTCTTTCAGCTCTCCCTCAAATAAACAAATGAATTTCTTTTGTCTTGCTTTTAGTACTGGTTACCCATCATCCTTGGCAAATATGGATGATTTCTACTGTAAAGAAGTGATTGTTGTAGCCTTCTAGCTTTCAAGGACTGGGATTAATATTATTAGAAGAACACTACTCCCGTGCCATAAAGGCTGTCGCCCTTGGCGAGTAGGAATGACTGAATGAGGGTCGATGTATGCAACCTTAAACCATTGTTTTCAACATAGAGAGGTTATTTTCAAATGACTCAAACTGAAGCTTGCTTCTAATGCCAGCTACTTCATAACAGAAGAAGCACTTGCAATTTTGTAAGCCATTATGGTTAAAGTGGCACACCAAAATACGTATGATTTAGTTCAGACTTTCCGTTTCTGGGTACCTTTTAATACGTTTGTGGCATTTACACTTTACAGTGGCTAGAACACTTCAAATATACTCAACTGTTAAATTTTTATTTTTATTTTGTGGCTGCAGGTATTTCGGACCCATGAATTTGTTGCTCTGATAGACAAACTTATTTTGGAAATTGGTGTCGCTAAAATGTTTGTTGCATTTAATCCACATCCTACACCTACAGAAGAGGGTCGAAGCGGAAATTACGAGCTTGCTGATTCTCAGTCTAAGTCTTTCCGAGCTTGGCTCGTGGCTGAAATGTTCTGTACTTGGAAATGGCCTGGCGGTAGTGCTTTAGGGACACTTTTGCCTTCTTTGATCTCCTATGTGAAAAGTGAACAAGGGGGAGAGTCAAGTTTTGTGTTTGACTCAGTATTGAACATTTTGCTTAAGGGTGCTCTTATCTGCGGGACAAATGGGCAGTTGAGGTTTTTTAATACGTGCCCACCTTCAAATAAAGATCTTGATGAAATTGAGGAACCTTTCTTGAGAGCCCTTGTGTCTTTACTCGCCACTTTGTTAAATGAAGGAATATGGAACCAGGAGCAAGCTATTGAATTCTGGCAATCGTTAATATCTGACCTTTATACGGGACAAGAAATAAACATAAATTGTCTGAGGATTCTTCCGCTTCTTGTGCCTGTTCTTGCACAATTCTTGCACGAGAGTGGAGGATCCAAAGACATGGTCATAGATTCCCTGCCTATTTCATTTAGAGAAGATGTTCAGGATTGGCTTGGAAAGACTCTGGCATTCCCATCGCTAATATCATGGACTTCTGATGAAGGTAATCACTATATTTAGGAAGTTCTGAATAGAGTATTTTTTTTGCATTTTTGTTTCAAGGGGAGATTTGCTTTTCCTGGCTTGGTGGGATTCTCTGAGTTTATTTCTAACATTTATTTATTCTTATGTATGTTCTTTTTTCTTGTAATATTGAATAGGTGTCAGCCTATGTTGCTGCAACTCTTCATATAGACTCTTGACTTATGTTGCTCCGACTCTTCGTATAGATTCTTGACTTATGTCAAGAGGTGATTTTATTGTTCTAATGTTTCTATTTGGGAACATATGCTTACAGATATAAAAGAATGGTTCCATCTGGCTTTATCATGTTTCCCTTTAAGAAGAACAGAAGACATACACCAGTTGAAACTGCATCCAAGCTCTTTGGAGACGAAACATTTACTTGATTTGTTCCGTAAGCAAAGGCGTGATGCTAGCTTGTCAATTGTTAGTAATTCATTGCCAGTGGTACCGGTATTGCTGTCACGTTTGATGGTTATCGTAGTAGGATACTGCTGGAAGGAATTGGATGAAGAAGAGTGGAGATATATATTATCTCACTGGAGGAGCTGGACTGAGTTAGTAGTTACAACTATGGAAGAAGCTGCGGAAAGCTTGGACATTGAAAATGGTGATAATTTAGAGGTTACAGTCAGCAAAGTAGAGCAACTCATGCATAATTTGGATTCTTCTCTTGTGAATATAGCAATAAATGCCCTTTATGGTTTTTCTTATCTAATGGAGCTGAGTAAATGCCATCCATCGGACCAAACTGAGAGCTTAACATTCTGCACTTCAGATGTATGCCAATTTACTATTGATCAGATTCAAGAGGGGGTTCTCCGAATATTCTTCTCAGCTGGAATTTCAGAAGCTATTTCAGATTTGTTATCCTGTGAGGGTCTCTCCATCATATCTAGAGGCCACGCTACTTGTCCACAGTTTTGGAACTTGGTTGCACGTACCGTCATAAATTCTTCTATGTCATCGAGGGAAAAAGCTTTCAAAGCAGTTGAGCTTTGGGGGCTTAAAACAAACGTTATTAGTTCATTAATGTCCATTTTATTTTCTTCTAAACTCGTGTCAACCGTGCAATGTGCTTCTTTTGTTCTCCTTTCTAGCGCACCACTCTCTAGCAGTGCCATCATGAAGGAGAATGTTTTGGACTCTCTTCCTGGAACTAGTACTAGTGTTTCAGTATCTGATAATCTCGATTTGCTTGCTGAAAGTAATCTACTTAGAGACGAGATACATCGGCTATTATGTACGTCACCCACTGAGATACTTGACCAGGATTTGGAAGCTCAAGAAAGGGTAAGTCTTCTCGATATTGTTTAACATCTTTTGGTGGTGTCTGACTCTTCTTTTGATTTGCTATTTTTTCTTTTGATGGAGCTTGACTCTGCCCTTTGTTTTGTTATTATTTTATTTTATTAAGTGTTTTTTTTTAATCTCATTTTTACTATCATTCCCAATATTTTGAATTACTTTTTCTTTGGATTATATATTCCTCTCATTAGTTTCTTTTTTTCCTCAACTTTTCTAAAAAGAAATTTTTTTCACAGATTTGTGATTATCTTGGCTTTATTTTACCTGTAATTAACTATTTAAAACTATGGTCGTGTAAGTAGTTCCAAATCATTTTGGGATCTAGGCTATCTTGTTACTTTTTTACCATAATTGTGCATCGGAATAATGACGGAAACAACCATACATATTGCAGGTACAAGTTTTCCTTGCTTGGTCCCTAGTTCTTACATATCTTGCATCTTTACCGGCTTCTTCATCCAGGAGGGAAAAGTTGGTTCAAGAAATACAAGAGTCTGCATCTTCAGCTATATTGGACGGTCTTTTTCAGCATATTCCCTTTGAATTGGCTGTGACAAATGCCATGAAAAAGAAAGACTCAGATCTCCCAGCTGAGTTGGAAGACATTGCAACAGCGGCTACACGTGCGATTAGAACAGGGTCTGTACTATTCGTCGTGGAATGTCTTTGGCCTGTACGACCACAAAGTTTGTCTTTACTTGCTTCTGCAATATTTGGGTTAATGCTCCATGTTCTGCCGGCTTTTGTTCGAGTTTGGTTTACTAGTTTACGTGTTCGTTCTGCTTCATCTGCTATTGAATCTTTCACTAAAACATGGTGCAGTCCCCATCTGGTGTCAGATGAATTATCTCAGGTTCACTATTCTATTATCCTTTCTAAGTTCTAACCACTTGTCCTATGTGCAATTTTAAATATTTTTCCAGATTTCTTTGTGCATAGTCAACATTATTGTAGATTCAGTATTTAACTACAATCGTTTGATTTGGCTGCCATACATGTTGACTATCATTGAGAGTTCTTACATTACCAATTTCTGTATATATTTCTTATTATCTGGCCATAAGTCCATAACAGTAAACTTAGATGAGTTTTTTTTTTTTTTTGTTTGTTGGTCTTTTTTCTTTTCAAAATGCAACTTAAATACTCTCTCAGATTAAGCCTTCTATATCCTGATAAAAATTACTTACCTATTATTGAAGGTTTCAAATAATGATTCATGTTAGCCGATCCCAAATAAATTTGGGATTATGGCTTGCTGCTGTAGTATTCTGATGATATGATCTGAGATAACTTTCCGGGGCACATTAATCCCTCACTGTTTACTAGTTTCTATCCTGTCTTGTCTCTTTGCTTTTTTTCCTAGTAATTGTGAAGCTCAAAGCCAGTATTTTATTGAATATGTTTTTTGCGTTTTCTGCTCAATCTTATAGCATCTTTTGGGTTTTCCGGTACCATCATATAGCATTGAGGCTTTCAAGGCGTAAAAGTTGCAAATATCCTTTATAGGGTGCTTACTCTGTTATCTATCACCTTTAATCCCAAGATAGTTATTTAGCTAGGACATGACATATCTGATTTGGAGTAAATTGCTTTATGCATGTGTTTTGTTGTTTATTCTCTTAATTGGTCTCTGACCTCTGTCTAATTTCCTTTCCTATTTTTGCGGGTTTTGGTATATTAAGTTTTCTAATTTTACCTCCCTTGATCACTTTTGCTTACCTCTATTTTTGTAATCCAACTTGCTTTGCCAAGAGACGTAAATAGAAACTACAATTTATACACATCTTTATTAAGTAAAAACATTTTCATACTTACGACAAAAAAGGATCTCTGGATATTTACGGTCCAAAAGAGAAAAGGCCTCACTTGTCTTTTAATCCCCAATTTGTTTTTGATGTTTCACTACTTTCGAGGTAATATTGTAGTGACCAGTTTTTAAAATTAATGTTGCAGATAAAGAAGTCAGATTTCGTAGACGAGTGTTTTTCTGTCAGTGTAAGTAAATCTGCCAATGAAGTCGTTGCTACTTACACCAAGGAGGAGACGGGAATGGATCTGGTTATTCGACTTCCTGTTTCATACCCGCTTCGCCCTGTTGATGTAGAGTGTACTAGGAGCCTTGGGATTAGCGAAGTTAAACAAAGAAAATGGTTGTTGTCCTTGATGGCRTTCGTTCAAAATAAGGTAATACCTGGTCTTTTTTTTCTAGTGCTTAAAATTTATTTGTAGTGTTTGCTCGTATTTTTATGTACATAGAGTGAATAATATTTCGACATGCAAAAGATAAATTTTGTAGCGTATCTTTGGAAAGTTTGCATCCAGGTAAAACATGTTGAACAATCTCAAGTAGTAAGTCTATTACATTTTCCTAATTTTCACTGAGTTTTCACTTTTAATGAAATGACTTGCATTTATGATTTCATGTTTGATGTGGAATTAATTATGATATGAAATATTGATTCCAACCGTGATCGTGGAATCAGTCGCCGTGTCTTGATATGGTTCTCGCCTCTCGGTCAGCATAACGCAATCCCTCTAGTCTATACACAGTGGCTGTGACCTTAAATCGTGGTGATGCGGTTGCGATTTGACGCCCAGACAAAGATTTGTGCCACGGAATTGACACATTTCTCAACACATTATTCAAATGATAATTCAAGTTTCTTACCATACTCGTTAAATTTTGGGTACTTGTTTCACTTTCAAGTGATACGCCGTATATCTTTCCATCTGTTTCTCTTAGATTTGTTTAAATTTCAGTAAAGTAATTGTTTGAACTCTAATTTTTTTCTATTATGGAACATGAAATTATGTTATCACAATAAAATTTGGGAAGAAAAATGATGGGATGACCAAGATCCTCCATTGTCGACTAACCTTTTTCTTTGGCTATGAATTCAGAATGGTGCATTGGCGGAGGCAATAAGAATATGGAAGAGCAATTTCGACAAGGAATTCGAAGGAGTAGAGGAGTGCCCTATATGTTACAGTGTAATCCATACATCTAACCATAGCCTTCCTCGCCTGGCTTGCAAGACGTGCAAACACAAGTTCCATGCCGCCTGCCTCTATAAATGGTTCTCTACTTCTCACAAGTCTAATTGCCCTTTGTGTCAGTCTCCTTTTTGATAAAACGATCTCTAATTGGCGTAATGAAGTTCTTATTAGATTGTAATGTACCAGTTGAGCATGATCACTTTTCTAGTTTGGTATATTGAGATTGTTCAAAATGTAACAGTAATACCCCCGTCTTCAGAGTACATTACCTTTTAAACAAAAATCGATAGGGATGCGCTTGCTCTTGCGCTTGGGAGTACTGTGGTTGAGCTTATAGTTCATCTTGGTATTATGAACTTGTGGATTTAAGTAAAAGGGGCGTAAAATTAGAACTAGTCCGAGTAATATATTGCTACAGTATTGACGAAGTAGATTACAATGAGAATTGAGTGTTGTATGTGAAATAAGCTTAGTTTTCAATGTAATAGAGATTAATAAAAATGACATTTGCTTATTATTATATCACTAAAAAGGTGATAATGCGATGATAAGTCTTTGATTAAATTGGCATACATGACACTATAGTAGAGATTATAATCGTGAGAGCGAGTATTAAAGAGTTCAGTTTAAAAGCATTCTTTGTCGTAGGATTATTAGAATGGACTATGATAATTTGGATAGACCAATGTATGTATAACGGTACTCGTAGAATGATTATTAATAGATTTCATTCAATCTCCCATATACTAAAAGAATAAGAGATTCTAAAGTTTTCCTGCCTAAATGAATTACTCTATATTGGGATTTGGGCTTCATTATATCATATCTATAAGTGGGTCATACTGATTAATTCTATAGAATAGAATATTCTTATTTTGTTACAAAATGAAATTGCACTAATTATAGATTTAGGGTGGTGCTCATTCATATACGGGTTTTGTTGATTTTCACAGTATATATTTTACTCATCGGAGTACCTTGTTGACGATTATACCCCTCTCATTTCCCCTCCTATGTTTTTGTTTCAATTTGTTCTCTAGTTCTCTCTCTAATTCATTAACACCATGCGCACCAAAAAATTCATTAACACCATCGTCAACTACATGCCACCACCGTCGAACGACCACTCCCACGCACCTATCCTTCTCCTATGTGCCTGTCCACTCCCACACCAATTCTCCGATCAAAATCCAGAAACAAATTCACCAAAACAATGAGGTATTAAATGGAATGACAATAACAAAACTAGCACTATGAAACGGCGTCGCATTAGGTGCAAAGTTTGGGGCAACAACGTGATTTATAAATGTTGGACTATGTTGATTTCCAAGTAAATATTTGCATGTCTGGGTTGACTTTAAGGTTKATTAATTTTACAATAAATCCTAATTAAAAAAGCACAAAATTAAATACCCTAATTTTAAGATAAGTC
>VHZZ01010717.1:44637-55365 GCA_009801015.1 Silene noctiflora | reverse complement strand
CCACTCCCGCAAGTGACTCCACTCAGCCGAGGACGCACCTCGCAACACACCAGTACCACACCTCCATCACACCACAGCATACAACAAACATCAACATCCATACACATAGCAAACATCACAGTCAAGCCAAACATACTAAATCGGCAACCGAGTAGGGGAACCCTACCTGTAAGGCAATCACCACGTAGCAATCCAACGATCAAGAGTGCTCCTCTACGCATTTACCTCCTAAACACATATAATCATACAATCACAAACACTACAACGATATCCCCAATTACCCCCAAAACACCCAATTAGGGTTTAATCAAAGTATACCAAATGATATGAAAATGGTACTCAAGACTTTCCCACAAGACAAAGACCACAATGATGCAAAGATCTTCAAAAACCGACGGCTCTAGGCTTAGGATTTGTTAATAACGTGAGCGGAGTGCAACCACGTTCTCTCTTTTTTGCTTTGAGGGATTTTAAGAAAAGAGATAATGAAGGAAACTGGCGGAAAAAGATTAAATACCACTCTCGCGTTATTAATAAAGCCCGACTAGAAAGACCCGTAAGACTGACTTAATCGATCGAGTAAGTGACGTACTCGATCGAGTGCCCACTACTCGATCGAGTACCACCCCTACTCGATCAAGTACCCATCAGGCAGAACCTTATTCCAAAACTGACATGACTTACTCGACAGAGTAAGCCCTACTCGATAAAGCAGCTACAGACACAGAAAACCGTAGTATCACATAAACTACTTTTAGTTGTTATTTAGTTTTGTCTTAAATCTAGTTAATTGATTTATTGATCAGAGTTAATTAATTAGTCTTGCAAATTAAGATTTTCGTCGACTAGGTTAAGACTAGTATAGGCTCTGACAATTGAATAGACTGACTTAATTATAACGACCGCATGTTGAGTTTAAATCTAAAGGCCATATTAGAATTAACCAATCATAAGTCCTTAAACAACATAATTGCTTTTTTAATTAGTTAAATCACACCCCCGAATAACTGACCTAGTGAACCCGATCCTTCAACTCTTAAACATTATTGAATTCGCCTTTACTTTATTGCAATTAGTTATCGAAATAAACAAACCAACCTTAAAGAATAATGTTACCTTAAGAAGGATATAGTTAATAGCAAACTAGATTATTATCGCCTTCCTGTAGATACTATACCCTACTTACCGCTAGTTATTTGTTAGTAGTATTATAGGATTATTTTGGTTAAGGTGATATGACTTTAGCCATGTCAATGTGCACATTCCCCTCACATCCCCCTTGTGGGGGGCCCACAAGGGGAGACTTAACTAACAGCCCTCCGTGTACAACGGTGCTAAAGGAATCCGGTTACCCGTACAAGTCTCCCAACAATGAAGTCAAAGGCAAGTTAAT
Source organism: Silene noctiflora (assembly GCA_009801015.1). NCBI lineage: Eukaryota > Viridiplantae > Streptophyta > Magnoliopsida > Caryophyllales > Caryophyllaceae > Silene > Silene noctiflora. Next base: position 53,972 of record VHZZ01010717.1, on the reverse strand, counting down.
CACTGTGCTCACACGATGACTAATATCACAATTATACCACATTGATATCCATATTCCTCGTCATATACTACAATTCATTATCACATAAACCAACAATAACCATAAGACTCTTTAGAACACATGAACGCCACAAAATCCCAACAGTGAGTAGAGAAAATCTCTATCATTAAAAATTTTCTCTTTCAATCCATAATCAAAAGTGCTCCTCTTTTAAAAAGTTGGTCCCTAAACAAGCATAATAATACATACATCAAAATCTATCCTTGCATAGTTACCTAACTGTGTGTAATTTCCCCAAAATCCCCCAAATTCTAGGGTTTGGTCTCAAAGGAGATGATTAAAGAAGAAGAAGAAGAAGAATTGGTCTCAAAGGAGATGATTAAATAAGAAGAAGAAGAAGAAGAAGAAGAAGAAGAAGAAGAAGAAGAAGAAGAAGAAGATGATGATGATGATGAATCAATTTGCAAACTAGAAGAAGATTGGTGAAACTTACCCAATGATTGATTATGAAAGGATGTTCCTTACTAACTCTCAAGCTCTTTCCAAGAGGTGTAAACAAACCAAGAATAAGGAGTTAATGTGTCTTAGGGTGAGTTTCTAAGTAAAAGTGTGATAAGACTGCTCAAAAAATATGTCAATTTATATAAGCCCAAAACCCTAGGTCAAACATAACACAAAACAAAAGCGAGCGAGTTCCCCGAGCCAGCTCGCCTCGGTCGAGTGGGCCGAGATACTCAATCGAGTGAGCCCTACTTGGCCAAGTGGTGAACCTACTCGGTCGAGTGAACACCTATTAGGAATCTGTTTAGCTCGACACTCGGCTGAGTGCCTCCCCTACTCGACCTAGTCTTCCTTTGGTAATACGGGGTATTACAACTATCCCACATCCATGATTGTTAGAAGAAACGAAGGTGATGGCCAACACATAGTAAAAGGTAAAAGTGATGCAACTTCTACTGCTACAAGTATCATTTGAGCAATAGAAACTAGGCAGGTGGCAAAGTGAGGAAAGAGGGGATAAAGTAAGAAAATGATTTATTTCTGGTTTTTTTGTTTTTTTGTTTTTTATTTTTTTTTAACTATAAAATATGAATTTAAATATTATAAAAACTATATCAAAATCTTAATTTTGGTTTTCTTTACAAATAGAGACCACTATTGATACTATTTGAAATAATTTTTTTTTTTTGAAAAAATGAAGAAGTGGGGAGACTATGACGATGTAATACCCCGTATTTTAGTATGGTCAACGCAAGTCAAACTACGTCTTTTAAACGTATTTCAAATGAATAGTTTTACGAAGCCGTTTTATATAAACTATTATTATTTCGCGAATTGTATTTTAATAGTTAACTTGTATTTTGTAATTATTTTATAAAATGGTTATTTATTTTTTATTTTTTATTTTGTAATTAATTATATTTTCTATTTTGTATTTATTCCCTATTTTAATTCTTATTTTATATTTAATCCTTATTAATAATTATAATTCATATTTTTTTTTCCTTATTCTATATTTTGACCGAAATTAAGATATTAATAGTAGTATTTGTGATTTATTAATTTTACAAATTAATAATATTAATAATTATAATAAATAATATTTCCTAAAAGATTTAAGGAAGTTCTATTTCTTCCCAAACTTTCTATTTTACTCTACTATAAATACTCTATAGCATGACCTTTTCTATTCATAATTCAAAGACAAGCCTCAAGTAATTTTTCAGATTTCATAAAGCCCAATTTTGCCTCAGACAAGTAAGTTTATTAAACCGTCTTAAAATCGTTTATTAATTAGTTTATTGCATTGCTCATACATCGTCTTATGTTGCGTATTTCATCGGATATGGTTGACCCTAGACCGTAGTAATTGACCTAGGATGGACTACGAACTACCGTGACTAGACTTGACCGTAGTAGGGCTGCCGACGACCGTTCTATGGGTGGTTATTTGGGTGTTCGTTGGTGATGTCGAGGATAGGCCAAGTCTGTAGAACACGAGTTTAAACCTTTTTCGTAGACGACTTGACCTGGGTTCTGGGGTGGTGATGTTGGGGTCGGTTAGTCAACCACGGTGGGTGGTAAGGGTGGCGTTCATGGCGGTGGTTGCCGGAGATTCGTGGTTATATGTTTTTTGCGGTTTTTCGGTCGTGTGTATAGGTTGTCGTGGAAAGGGGAAGGTAAGGTTGAGTTGTTGGGGGTTGGTCGGTTCTACTGGTGGTGTTATGGTGATGGATGGTGGTAGTTGGCAGCCGTGATGGTGTTATGGTGGTGGACGTGGTGGAACCGTCTTAAGAGGCTATTGGTGGCCTGTGTGGTGACGTCGAGAGGGAGTGGACACTACCCTGGAACCACCGTGCGTCAGAGGTGGCAACGATGGTGGCCATAGGTGGTGTGGGGTCATGTGGTGGTGGCGTCGTGGTGCGTGTTGTGTCGCGTGTTTGTGAGTGTTGTGGGAGTTGAGTGGTGGCGTGGTTAGGACGAGTGTATAGGGCTGCTGAGGGAGTTGACGGGGGAAGCTGGTGGTGGTCTGGGCAATCGTGGTGGAAGGCCGGTGTGGCGAGGGTGGTTAACTAAGCGTGGGTGGTGGTTGTCGGGGGAAACCGTAGGGTAGTAGGTGTTTGTTGGTTTGTTTGCGTCCGTTTATAACAAGTTTTGATTAGTATAATTGTTTGTATGATAATAATATATGTTCGTATAATTGTTTGTAAGTCGGAGTTTATAATCGTAATTAATTAATTAGTTTTGATTTGTTGGTTTATTAGGCAAGTATAATTGTTATGGTTGTTCCAGGGCAGTGTCCACTCCCTCTCGACGTCACCACACAGACCACCAATAGCCTCTTAAAACAGTTCCACCACGTCCACCACCATAACACCATCACGGCTTCCAACTACCACCATAACACCACCAGTAGAACCGACCAACCCCAAAAAACTCAACCTTAGCTTATATACACTTAAGACAACACATCAACTATATAACCACACGACATCTTATACTTAACCACAGTCTATCCTCCTTCATTCATAGGATGGACTACGAACTACCGTGACCAGACTTGACCGTAGTAGGGCTACCCGCGACCGTTCTATGGGTGGTTATTTGTGTGTTTGTTGGTGATGTCGGGGATAGGCCTTGTATGTAAAACACGAGTTAAACCCTTTTTCGTAGACGACTTGACCTGGGTTCTGGGGTGGTGATGTTGGTGTCGGTTAGTCGACCATGGTGGGTGGTAAAGGTGGCTTTCATGGCGGTGGTTGCCGGAGTTTCGTGGTTATATGTCTTTTACGGGTTTTCGGTCGTCTGTTTAAGACGAGTCGTTTGTCGTGTGTATAGGTTGTCGTGGCAAGGGGAAGGTAAGGTTGAGTTGCTGGGGGTTGGCCGGTTCTACTGGTGGTGTTATGGTGGTGGATGGTGGTAGTTGGCAGCCACGGTGGCTGTTTTGCGCGAAGCATGGTGTAACAGGGGACATGGTGGATCCGTCTTAAGAGGTTATTGGTGGTCTGTGTGGTGATGTCGAGAGGGAGTGGACATTGCCGTGTAACCACCGTGCGTCATAAGTGGCAACGGTGGTGGCCATAGGTGGTGTGGGGTCGTGTGGTGGTGGCGTCCTGTTGCGTGTTGTGTCGCATGTTTGTGAGTGTTGTGGGAGTTGAGTGGTTGCCTGGTTCGAACGAGTGTATAGGGCTGCTGAGGGAGTTGACGGGGGAAGCTGGTGGTGGTCTGGGCAGTCGTGGTGAAAGGCCGGTGTGGCGAGGGTGGTTACTTAAGCGTGGGTGGTGGTTGTCGGGAAAACCGTAGGGTAATAGGTGTTTGTTGGTTTGTTTGCGTCCGTTTATTAAAAGTTTTGATTAGTATAATTGTTTGTATAATAATAATATATGTTCGTATAATTGTTTGTAAGTCGGAGTTTATAATCGTAATTAATTAATTAGTTTTGATTTGTTTGTTTATAAGGCGAGTATATTTGTTTAATTCATATGACGATATTTATTGGTTTATAGTTATGAAATAAATGGGATGTATTTGTATTCGTAAATAATTGTTTATTAGTTAGTTTATTTAATGGGTTTAATTATTTAATAAATTCCATATGATAATAATATTAAATCGTCGTTAATGGTTATAATTAATTATTGTTGTGAAGTTAGTAGTTAGTGATTGTTATTTATTATTTGCTTAAAGGTGACGGGTGTTGTTGACGGATAACTTTCATTTACCTTGCTCGGATTGCTATTTGGAGTATTTTGCTAAAAGGTAGGATATACCTACTCAACTGTGTCTTAATGTGATTATTGTTGATTGATTTACTTATATTAATATTGTTTTATTGGATGGTTGTTGTTTGAATATGAACTAAATGCATGAGATTATATTGGTTGTGATTGTCATGATATGCGCAGTTTATGTTGTTGGATGGTTTACAATGTTGGATAAAGATTATTAATATTGATATGTGCATTGTTAATTATTCATTGGCATGGCATGCATTTACATTGAGCCGGTTGTTGGAAATGGTGCGGAGTGGAAACGGTTACTTTGTTACGTTGTTTAGAACCATGGCTGGTCTGCAGACTTGACCATGGTGTCCTCAGGCGTTGACCTGGATCTCAACGACGGTTGATTTTTACCTCGGCCTAGGGAATGGCGGGGTGGGAGAATCGGCATGTGATCATGGGGAGTATTGGAGTTGTGTGATGGTGTCGGATGCGGCGGTGCATCAGTTGCATGGTCTGATATTTTTATGCATTTATTATAGTCCTGTTGTTATTTATATCCTACTCAACCTCATGGTTACAGTGTATTCGTGAACACCTGTGATGAAGCATTATTGAGGAGTGGCTTTTGACAGGTCTTAAGTTAGCTGTTTCGGGAGCTCATGGGGATGCATGAGGATGTCTATATCTACCTAGTTGTTTAGCTCACTTAGTTCAGACCTCCACTATTTAATTTATGTATTTTATTTTATTCCGCTGTAAGAAAGTTCTAATTTATATCATCTGTTTAGTTGGTTAAGTTGTAATAAGCCTTATGAGTAAAATTTTAATTTTATGGTATTTGGGTTGCTATACTTTATTATACACTACCTCAGGAAACTGAGATGGTAGCACTCATATTTGGTTAGGAGGCCTAGGTGAAGGCTGTTAGTCAAATGGGGGTGTTATAGACGAGGTCATTGATGTGAAGAGTTCTTTGTTCATATTTGGTGATGAGTGAGAAGCTGATTTGGATAGGTAAATAAGAGAGAAAAATTATAAAAAAAAAATTTTGTAAAATAATAGAAATAGATGATCATGGATGCAGATGGTCTCACTAACCATCATCAGATCTCATCCACTATAATTTAGCGTCTCACTAACCACCACCAACACCTGAAGATGCCGTCGGCGGAATTTTTTTTTTTTTTTTGTGATGACAGTCTTCGTCGCTCATCCTCATCCAAAAACACAATCACTCAAATGCAAACAAGGTATGAAAAAAGATACATTCTGAAGTAAGGCGTTTCTTTTGTGAATTAATTTTTAAAATCATACAAGGTTTTGCGGAAGAAAAAAAGAATTAGTTTAATCTGCATCAATGAAAAAACGTTTTTTTTCTAGTGTCATTTTATTGGTTTTATGTATATTAATGAATTATGTGATTGATTTTGAAGAGTTTATGGATCCGAAAAACTCAAGAGGGGGGTGGGGGGAATTGAGTATAACTAGAGTATGGCATCTTTTTAAATTTCGTATATAACGTGGTATGATAATTAATAATTAAAGTTTATCGATTAAACTTAACAAATAATTAGCAATATTAAATGTAAAGAAATGAAACGAAATGAAAGATGCGAGAAACACTATAACACCCCCATCTAACAAATTGCCTTACAAGGACCTACCTTAGCAAATGGAAGCGTTATCATCTCAGTTGCTCGAGGTAGTACATTTCAAATTGACCATAAAGAAACGCTTATGAAAATAAGATAAAGTTTAACTATTACATGCTCCAAATCCAAAAGATATACAACTCCAGACTTCAAATGAACAAATGTCCAAAACTCAGCGGAAGCTATAAAATATAAATGGATCGTCGGTGTCCCATCCAAACGCGCATGCAAGCTCAAACATCAACAGCTGCTAGACTCACTGATCCCCATTTTCCAGAAATATCAAATGGTTCACTAAAGTTTTGAAAACACACGAAGGTCAGTACACTTATGAAAATTAACCACCACGACAACATTAATATAAAATATAACACAACTCAACCATGCTCCATCAATCCCTAAACTCTTTGATAAACAATGGCTCTCATCTCAATGAGTAGCCGGGTTCCCATCGCAACAGGTCATCACCCCTGTCGATGCCAGACTGCAACACTAGACATCAAATCCCCGGTCATTGCAACGAGCGAACCCTAGCTCATTAATGTGCACATCCCCTTTGTGATGGGAGTCACAAGAGGCGAAACAAGGGGTGAAACCATCACCCGACATGGCTCACAATATCCAACCACAACCTCCATCGCCATCAACCAAACAGTAATTGCCACAACAATAAAATCATACAAACATATAGTCACAATAGTACAACCTTCTCACAATAATCCTACAATCATACCGAGTAGGGAAACCCTACCTTATTTGCGAAATATGAAAAGAAATGAAAGACGACCTAGAACTACTCCTCTACGAAATCGTCACCAATACAAGTGATGCAGAACAATTACTACTACAATCCCATAAAAATACTACCAAGTACCCAAATCAACTCAACTACGGTTATGACGAATGCAAAAGAGTGTAACATAGATGTTAAAGAATACTTACAACTGATTGACACAAACTTGATGAGATACCGATAAACAAAAGTCAATTCCTTGCTTGGTGGTTGATTAGGGTAATTAGAGAGTATGGTAGGTTTATAAAACTGTTTATGTAATGTTAATCACGACTGAAATGACTAATAAATATTCCTTAATCATTCTAATCAAAACTGCGTAGAAACCGATCACAGAGCGGACACTCGGTCGAGTGTCCCAACGTACTCGAGCGACTACACGCTACTCGACCGAGTGTTACACTAACTCGGTTGAGTTCCCCAATGAAAGTAGCCTTACCAAACACTCAACAGACGCACTCGGTCGAGTACATCCTAATCGACCGAATAATCTATATCCCGAAATAAGTAGTATTACTGTCTTCCATCCGTAAAAATGAACTTCGCCCTCGAAGTTCATACTCATACCTGCATGACATATACACCTACCAAAACCATCACCAAGGTAACTTAAAGCAACCCGGACTATTACTAAGACATGTCAAAATATGAACAAAATGCCTCGAAACCAACTCAAAACATGTATGAGAGTGACTCAAAAGCAACCTAAAAACACACGCGATCATCTCTTATCCCCTATAACGAATAAGGTTTCGACCCCGCAAACCAAGCATACCTGATCTAAAAGGTGTGGATATCGTTCTTTTATAGCTTCCTATGGTTACCACGTGGCCTCTTCCACGTTATGATTAGACCTAAGCACCTTAACTAATGTAGTCTCACCATTCCTCGTCTTGCGCACCTTGCGATCCAAGATTTCCTTAGGCACTTCAACATAGGTGAGTGCTTCATCGAGCTTAGTTGTCTCAATCTCTAGCACATAAAACGAGTCACTAATATACTTCTGAAGTTGTGACGCATGAAATACATTGTGAACTCGATCCAAGGCTGGTGGCAGAGCTAATCTATAAGCCACTTCACCAACTTCATCCAAAATCTTGTAAGGGCATATAAAATTTTGGCGTAACTTGCCTCGGTGCCAAATCACGTCACACCACGCATAAGTGACACCATTAAATGAAATTTGCCACCCACCTGAAACTCAATATCGCGGCGATGTAAGTTTGCATAGCTCTTTTGTCGATCATACGCCGCCTTCATATTTTGCCGGATCAAGTGAACTTGTTCAAGCATATCTTGTACCATTTGTGGTCCTTAAACCACCGCCTATGAACTGTCATCCCACCACACTAGGCTCCTAAAATTCTCCCATACAATGCCTCAAATGGTGCCATCCCAATGCTCATATGGTAATAGTTGGTGTAAGAGAACTCTATCGAATCCCGGTGATCTTCCCATGTGCCACCTGTGGGAGTAGGTGTCCTCCACAATAGTGCGTTTACATAATAAATCTCATTGAAGGAATATATTTGGGATATTTACTAGCAATATTAGTCATCTGATCAATGTATATCGGTAACGATTGGCCGAATAGGGTTTGACGTTACTGTCGTAAGACGGCGCGCGGTGTTCAACTGATCCCTTTTGGTCACACCTAAAGGAACAAGCCCAAATAGAAACTTAATTATTTGTATATCATACAATTTAATTAGTCCCTTGATAGACTGAATAAAAGTTAGTCATGTATTGTAGTTTAGAGATATCGAGTTAAGAACTCTTGCCGGCAAAAATTGTTATTTAATTATTCGATAATTGAATAATAAATTGGTAGAGTCGGATTTTATTAATCAAATGTTAATTAATAAAAACGTACTAATTGACTAATTGTGTTAGTGTTGGTACGTATTATATTTACGTATATTTGTATACGTATAAAAATATATTAAGAGTGTTATTAGACATATTAATTGGGAATACACTTTATCGCATAAGAAGATTAAGTAATGATTTACACGTATTCATAAGACGAATATGAAAATAAATTTTGGCACACATTTTAATACAATGGGCCGCATTCCCTAGGGTTCTACACCTAGGTTTGTCTTCCCAATTAAGCCTATAATTGGCGTTCCAAAGCTAATTATTAGACTTAGGCATGCAAAGGCATAATGATTGATAGCATGCTAATTTTTAATAATACTCAACCTCCCACTTTTTTCTCTACCCTAGCCGGCTCCCACCTCACATAATAAGAAGATTGTCTTCTTATTTTTGTTGTTAACTTTTGATCATTTTTGCATTTTAAAAACATCTCTCTAAAATTACTTGTAATATTACTCTAATTAGATTATTATATTAGCTAGTATTTATATAATATCAAGCGCACTCTAATATTATTTTCTAGTCAAAATATATTAGAGATTTGGGTAAGTTCTTGGGTGAAACTTTAAGAGGACATCTTCTAAGTTGTAGATTTGAAGATTGCTTGGAGGATCTTCCCAGTTCGTAGTACTTCAACATCAACAAGTGTGTAAACCATAAAATTTCTAAACCTGCGATAAACAATAACGAGGCAAGAAAACAATACGGAAACAAGAATTTTATTTTATAACTTAAAGATTAAGGTTACAACTTCCGTAGATCTCTTGATTCCATTCTTAAAGCTAG
>VHZZ01010713.1:19537-39803 GCA_009801015.1 Silene noctiflora | reverse complement strand
AATGTATGTGAAAGAGTAAAGTTCGTATGTGAAAAAGTAATTCCGAACATAAACGCCTGGCCGAATTAAATGGACGGGATAACCCGTAAACGTAACCAAGCGTCCAAACTCATCTACTTCCCAACTCTCAGTTGTCTACTTGTCTCTTCTTTAACGCGTTGAAACACAATAGCAATAGCAGTACGTATATTATCTTCCAATTTGTCAATATTTTGTACAGTACTAAAACCTGAGCGCCGATAATATTTAAATAATATTTTAATTCTTCCAGAAAAATTCTCTCTCTCTCTAAAAAGAGAGCTACAGTACTAAAACCTGAGCGCCGATATATCCACTCTACTTCCTCTCTCTAAGAAAATAAAACCCCGAACTTCCAAAATTTCACAATTTTGGTTGATTAATTAATTTATCAGGTAATCCTTGAATTTTCTCGATTTTAATCCTATGTTTTTACTTAATTTTTTGGAGTGTTTGTTACTTTATTGAATTTGATGCTCAATTCATATGTTTTGATCAACTTTTCGTGCACGCCATAATTGACTTTTTTTAGGGTTTAATGTTTTCCTTCAATTTGATGATTTGATGTTATTGCTAATCATATGCGTAGTATATATATCAATTATCGAAGCTTTGATGTTGGTTTATTTAATTTTTACCTCGAATTTTGATGATTATTTGCTTTGTAAGGCTGTTTATTATGTTGATTCTTTTGAATTTTTGTGAATTGAGCTTAAATTAGGCTGTTTTTGCTGCTGTTGAGGTTTTACACTTGATGTATGTGATAGGGTTTAAGGCGCTGTCGTAAGTTATTCCCTCCGTCCCAATCATTTGTTAACCTTCGATTAAAATACTCCTCACAAAGAAAAAAATTGGTAAACAAATGATTGGGATGAATAGAGTCGGAGTATAATTTGTGTATTAGAGAGTATTTTGTGTAGGGATTAGAAGGGGTATGAATATAGAGTGAGAATAATAGATGATGGTTTTGAATTTTGATCAAGGGGAGAGATAATATTTGCTGAGTGTTGGGATTACTTTGGTGTATTGTGAATATAGGAATTATTTGCTTCAGTTTTCTTAGGAAGAGAAGGTTGACAAGAATGTAGAGTTTAATGGTTGGTGAAGCACGTTTGATGATTAGCGGAGTAAAGGATCTAGTGTATAGTAAATTTGAGGAATAAGGATTCACGTAAATCAAATATGTTTTCAGTGAAGGCATTGCTGCAAGCTAATTGATCACGAAACTTGATGGGTGGAAATACCCTGTTTTGACTTTTGAGTGCAATTTTTGCGTGGGTGCAGAGCTTTTAAGTTTTATATACCGAGCTCTATAATGATGGTCATCATTCGAGCATATTTTATATTACTGCGTGAGATTCTCATTCCCTCCAAATAGGTAGTAACACTCGGACATTTCTACAGTCAGCTTGCAATTTGACGATGAAATAGAGTTGCGTACATTGTAGCTGCTTTTTGTTGATTACCTAGGCAATTTCCTTCTCGTCCCATCCATAATGTGAAGTGGAACTACTAGAATTCTAGCAAGTAGTAAGCAGGAAGCAGGAAGCAGGAAGCAGGTCACTTTCAGGTAGAATAGTACAGTTTTGTTAGCAGAACCAAACAAAAGATTTTAAGTGCTCAAATAAGGATTGTCGATGGATGGATGTTATTAGAATGACTGCTTCTGTTTCTGTTTTATTTTCGCACGTAGAGATATGTTTGTCAATGCGAAAATCACACTGATGTAGATAACATGTAATGCTCTACTCTTCAAGGTTTTTGTCTTTCAAATGGCTAGAGCATTATTTGAACAGAGATTGATACTTTGATGCCTTGCCAGTATGGCACTAATCATTGATCGAGTAAAAGTGTGAAATCTAGCAGTCATCTCTACTTGCACAGAGTTTTTGGTAAACCCCAAGCATCCCCTCATTGCTTATGTCTATCGAGTTTTGATGTGTGTTACCAACTCATTTGGTTGATATTTTGCCAGTAAGCCAAGTTATGATTTTATTCTGTCATACAGCATTTGCATATTCTGGGTTTCAGGATATTTGTTCAAACGTCTATTTGCTAGATACATTGGTTATCTGATGAATGCATATATATTTTTTTTTGTGTGTATACATTAATTTTTTGGAACAATGTGTGCACCAGAAATCGGGAGGCAATGTGCCAGATGCAAGTAGTTGCATTAGGATAACAGCCAAGGTTAGACCGTGAGAACAAATGGGAGGTTGCTGCTGCTGTTGCTGGTTCTCTTCAAGAAGATCTGAACCTGCTAGGACACCTACTTACTATTATGTGAGTAATTTGATTTAAAATCTGAAAAGACTTGGCAAGATAATTTAAACGTAGCATCCTAATTGACGTTTTCCGAAAAAAATGAAAATTATGAGGTAAAATCACGCCGTGTTATATGAAAGTGATGCATTTATAATTCATTATAGTTATATTAGCTGCAAAATGTAACCCATTCCCAAAAATTGAACATAGGGTGCTGCCATATGGTTTACGGAGTGCCACTCATTCTATCCTGATTCCTGTCAATAAATGGAAGGGATACAATTAGTTAATCATGGTTCTGAACCAATTTAATATTGTTTACGGTTAAAAGCTTGCAGCTTTTAGTGTTCCTGATTTATGCAATGAAGTGATAGACGTTGCACACTACAAAGCCGTAGGCCAATCAATTTTATATTACTCTTTATAATTTACTTGTGGTTGTTAACTCAAGGCACTCTGAGTATGGTGTTTGAAATATAGATTATAACCAAATGCCATGAAAGAATACGCTCAAACCGATCCATGTTTTTCTGCCTGATTAAAATATTAACCACGCTGATTGGCAATCTGTTTATTGCGAGGTCAACCGCATGTGGTAACCCGGATTTTTCCCATGTTACTTCAAATTGGCTGCAAGTGTTGGGTGTGGATGGTGTATTGGAGTGTAGCAGATGACAATTTTGTAAAAAAAAAATGGTTTTTGGCAGCAATGAAGTGCCTAATTGTCGTGGTAGACAAATATCGTCTGACAATTGATTGCAATTTTCTACATTATGTACCAATTTACTACACGTACTAGGATATCTTGCAGAACGTTTTTACACTATGTACCCATTTAAAGAATGGGTAATAACTCTTAAACTCTCTGCAGTGCCCAAGGACCTCAGAGGAACGCCAGCCCTTGTCAGCTGACCATGGCACACCCGCTGGAATATCAGGACAACTGGTTGACACTAATCTGGACACATCAGATCCTGACACGTATACTCCACCCCCTGCACCTCTTCCATATGATGTTGATTTACGACATCCTCAAACACAACATGGCATTAGAGATTATCCTGGTGCGAAGAGTGGCATAATACCTGAAATTGCGCACTCTAGCTCTGCTGAAGCTCCCATTGATGCTAATCCCTCAGGGAAACTAGAAATGGGTCTGAAGGATACAGATGGGAAAGTAGAATCAATGTTGGAGCTCACCTCATCAATGATTCTTGAAGATGATTTGAAGAAGCCTGTTGAAGCAATTGTCACAGTCATAGAAGAAGAGGATTGCCCTATATGTCTTGAAGGTAATTGCTGCAGTGATACTTAATGGGTTTGTATACATGTATCTGCTTCTTATGTCGTTCACAACCCCTCCTTGTCTAACTTTGGTTATCATATTCTCATCCCTTAATAACTATCGCACTTCTCTACATAATGGGTTTGTTTATGTAATAAGATTATCATTATGATTTTCTTCGTAGTTGATGCATGTACCTTTGTCCAAATCTCCTAAACGACAAATTGGACTGGATAGAGGGGGTGATACCATTTTTAATCTTGAGTGCTGCTTAATTCGGCGACAGCAGTGGGTGGGCTAACAGGGGACCGAAAGCAATGATAAATGCTAGATATTTTTGTTGAGACTTTTCGTTTTTATCTAAGTTTTTGGACGATGACGTACCCCCCTTCCCAGTTCGCAATCAATATTTTAGCCCCTCTGAACTTTGGCCATTTTGGGTCGTTGAGTAACAGCCTCTTTGTGTAGCTACGACACGAGTAAGGCTCGTACATCTGACCCCTTACCCTGCATTTTGCGGAAGCTCTTGAGGCATTGGGAAATGGATATGGTTGAGCTTCCACGAATAATCTACCCTACTGTATGAGGTTTTGTATAAATATCGTGGCTTATCTTAATGCGCAGATTACACAGAGGAGAATCCAAAGTTGCTCACAAAATGTGAGCATCATTTTCATCTCTGTTGCATTCTCGAGTGGATGGAAAGAAGTGATGCTTGTCCTGTGTGTGATCAGGTTAGTACGAGATTTATACAAAAATACGAAATTTTTGTTAGTGTTTTTTAATTTACTCTATGACATTACTCGTTCGCCCCCGCTGAAACTTCTCGCCCTCCTAATGACAAATCCTGTCTTCGCCACTGTTTATAGTTTCATTGATTCGTCTCACACGTGAGACCGTCTCATTTAATTTTCTTTTAACAACTCCTCTAATTTGTTTTCGTTACTCTCTGCTTTATGCAGGAAGTAGTGATTGATGAAACCCTGATCGGAACTTGAATGTTAAGCTATGTGGACCTGTCGTAATTTATAAGCCATGACTAGTTTGATTTCAGAAACATCTAAACTATATTGCAAGTTAGCTGCTGGCCGATATGGTATCATATTGTAAAGTAAATTAATGAGCCAACTCTTATGAACCATCCATGGCGCATATCTCGAAGCGTTCTTCAAACCGAGATTTTGGAATACAAAGAACAAGGAAATAAGGGTTTAATAGATAGTCACCGGGATGATAGTTCCACACTAGGTGAATTTGGTAGCATGCAATACAATGCTGTGTTGAATCCTACGTTTATCAGCCGCTCTGTATTTCATACTACCAGATTAATGACCCTTGATTGCTTTTTCTTTTTACCTCTTCTCTTTTTCCTCTCATTTTTGCATACCTGTATAGTTCCTTCGACAAAAAAGATTAGTGTAATTTTCCCAGCTCTTTATGTTCCAACAGTTTTTTCTCGTCCTTGTGATTTTTTTGTGAAGTGAAGAAAAGATCATCGTTGTTCTTGATCATCTTTGGCTATCCATGAGCCAATGCCTTGTACAGTTCTACTGTTGTTCATTACCTGTAATCTTTTGTTCTTCACGCTTATAAACAACGAATCACAACGCCATATGATTATACAAAGGGTTGGAGAAACATTAGACATGCAATGAGCCGTTTGACATCTTTTCGTTTCAAATTTAAATGGAGTCGGGAGAGGCTTCTGTTCAGCAAGGATATGTACCGAGTTAATCTCCTATTTACTATCGGAGTATCAGGCGGTGAATTACACCTTGCCTCATAGGGCGGTGGAGCTTCACATTTTACCGCTTGTTGCCCGTGGTTTCCATCATATAGAGCAAGCAGTGGGTGTCATACTCCAAGCAATCTTCACACAACTTTGACCATCAGATTACTTCAATCAGTAAGATTTCAACCACAGGAGTCATGATGGTAAAAAAAAAAAAAAAAAAAAAAATAGAAAAAAAATACTCCGTAGACTGTACGAGTTAAAAATTATACTCATTTCAATAGAAAAATAAAATTGTTCACCAATAGAAGTAAGTATATTTCGACGCATAATTATAACATTAGTACATTTCTCATCTTGTATTACTAAGGGTTTACTAGTGCAAGCGAAAAATAACCGTAACGAATCAACCACTTACAATATATTTTACTCTACCCGATCATTTCATTTCCATCTTTCTCGAAAGCAATATATATAATTATTTGGGTACTTTGTAAGTTGATAACCGAGACGACTTCACGACTTTAATAACTCGATAATGTGTTAAAAGTAGTAAATAAAAAACCCAGAAAATAAATAAATGTTTTAGAGCAATATATAAAAATAAAACACAGCCTCATTTCTTCCATGGATGCTCGAACCACCTAATGTCCCTAACTTCATCACCGAATTCACAAAATCCCAAACTTTCTTTAACTTCTCTCTCTTCATAAACATTCACAAAACCCTCTTTTCTCATAACAACAATAACAATCAATTGTTTAATTTAATTAAAAAAAAATATATAAAAAAAAGGACTAAAAAGGATGTCATCTCCAAGCAAGCGCCGTGAGATGGACTTGATGAAACTGTTAATACCCACAACTTATCTACTTAATTGTTTGTTTAAATTAAATTTTATTAATTTTGTGATTTTTATTTAATGGGTTTTAATTAGTTTTTTGGTTGGAGTGTAGGATGATGAGTGATTATAAAGTGGAGATGATCAATGATAGCATGCAAGAATTTTTTGTGGAATTTCACGGACCTATTGAAAGTAGTATTTCTTAATCTTTTTTTTTTTTTCGAGTTTAGTTTTTATTTGATTGTTAGATCTTTGTGTTATAATCTTGTTTTTATTTGATGGCTTTTTTTTATTGTTTAATTTGATAAATTTTAAGTTTAAGCTTAATTAATTTGATCATTAGTTGGTAGAAGTACTTGATAGTGTTGTTTTGATTAGTTAATTAAGCCAATAACTTGATTTGGAGTGAACCATGCTTGATTTAGTTAATAAAGATGTTATTGCAAACAACTTTTGTTGCTTGTGACGAAAAGTTACTTGTGACATCTCACAACAACCTTCTCTTTTCATTATTTGAACCGGTTGCGAGACATCACAAGCTTGTGACACGTCACGAATGAGAATTTGTTTACTGCAAATTAGTTTTTGCTCTTTATTCATTTAATGCAGTTCTCAATGCAGTTATTATTTTTGGTCATTTGGATACATCTGACCCCACTTATCCCGCAATTTATGACAGCTCTTGAGGCACTGGTGTGATATTGTTGTTCGAGTATTCATCTATTTGATGATTTTAAAGTGTGATTAATAAGTAGTATGCTCTTTTGTTTTAACTGCTGGGAATTCGATATCACGAAATGTGTAATGTAGGTTGATATTCCTGACATTGGTTTGTTCTCTGAGTTAAATTTTGCACTGACTTCGTGGTCAGTGAAATTATATGGTTTCCATAGTTGGTTTCTGCGGAAATATGTTGGATAGAAAAGAAAACTTGTCTACATTGTTTTATTTTGGCAGGTCCGTATCATGGAGGTGTGTGGAAGGTAAGGGTGGAGCTGCCTGATGCCTATCCATACAAATCGCCGTCAATTGGGTTTGTGAACAAGATATATCACCCCAATGTCGATGAAATGTGAGTCTAAACATGTGTTTGTGCTGGCTGTGACTTTGTGAATGATATGTAGGCGTCTGTGTTCGTCTACTTTTGAATTCAACTCTTTCAGTTTGTGAGTGGCTAATTGTGTTAACTCTTCTTTCGTTGAATTTTTAGGTCTGGGTCAGTTTGTTTAGATGTTATCAATCAGACATGGAGCCCTATGTTTGGTAAGAATACTATCCACCTATAGTTATTGTTCCGAATTCTGTACTATGCTGGTTATGTAACGTGTATCGTGTTGTATGAATTTGATTTCTATAGCTAATGTGGTGTGTGTATTGAACCTTTTGTTGCAGACTTGGTGAATGTTTTTGAAGTGTTTCTGCCTCAGCTTCTTTTATATCCCAATCCATCAGATCCCCTGAATGGAGAAGCTGCAGCCTTGATGATGCGCGATAAACCCGCTTATGAGCAAAAAGTGAAAGGTAAACTGCTTTAAAGGACTATATGTAGGATACACTTTTTCTTGACCTCAAAACTATAGAAGAAAAGTTGTAGTTCCCCCTACATAGTTTGCTCACTTAATGACATGACTTGCATGTTTGGTATATAGACACCCCGATGACAATAAATCATTTGTTATGGTGGGTTAATTACTTAATTGCTATACACAATCTTACCACTATATTCAAATCATAGAGGGTTTGTTTCCGATAATTATATCGACACTGGGAATAGCATCGACCAACAATAATTATGTTTTTGAGACTCGTCTATGGCAGATTAAGAGGAAGTTAGATCTATGCATGCTTACCAATATGTTTAAAACAGATAGTTTGCTTCGAGTGACCTATAATTAGAATTGAGTAGAGAGTTTGCTAGTTCACAATATAAAAAACATATAAAACTTAGTGAGCTATTTTATCTTTAGTCTGTAGTATCAAATTCTTGCTTGATACAAAATGCAGTAAAACACTATGATTATATTTTTGGAATTAGTTTCATGGGTTACTTGCTTTAAGTAGTTTTCCTTTGCTATCACTCCCGACTCCCGAGTATTATTAGTTTTCTAGTGAGCAAACGATTGCAGACTAGTTGAGAGCACCATTTCCTACATCAAAATCTCTGCAGATTTCAAGTCTTGATGCGATTGTTCCTTTCTTAGGGCCCTAAAAGAAAATCTTAGACTACCAATAACTTTGGACATAACAGTTCACAAGTGACTGAAGTGAGTATAAACCTGTGAAATGCTGAATTATCCCGTTCCTATCGAGTACCCAATATGGTACAAGCCTCTCCTCTTGTGGTTATCATTAATCAATTCAGTTTACTTCAACTGATATGTTAAGTGGAAGTTTGCCACATCGTAAATTCTTATGGTTTGAAAGAGCATTTTCTTGCTCGCTCTGTAACACTCAGCTTCTCAGCCCTTTCGCATTTCCATTTGTTGTCATTCATCAAGGATGCTGTGTGGCAAAGGATTATGGGTGTGATTCTTTGCTCTTTTTGTTACATAGTTCCTCCTCATCAAGGGGCTATTCCTTCGTTCTTTTGCACTTTGTATCATAATTTATGAAGTAGACAATGCTAGGATCGTCTGTCCAATAGTTTAGTGAGCCTTGTGTTATAAGGAAGTGTACAAATGAGAAATGGCCAAACCACTAAGGACCACGGTCCTTTCACGTCCTAGCTAAGACATGAGGCGTGGCCCTCATCTTTCACATTTTTTAGGATAACCTTAGATGGAAATTTGGGATGAGAGCTTGTCAACACAAACTCATAGACACCATCTTAACTTATTTCCACCACCTATGTGTGTCATGAGGATGCTCCTTCAAATTCAGCTTTCCAAAAGCACCCTAGGCCATGGTGTGAAAATGAATTATTGTTGTTACCATTAACTCATCGATAACGCATCACAACACGAAAGGCTCTTATTCTAGTAGGCTTGGCGTTTTCACAATTTGCGAGTTTCAAATGTCATACTTGAAAAATGTGCATGACATATGACTAAGAGATGGCAATCGGGTTACTCGGGTTGGTTTCGGGTAGGGTTAGGCGGTTCGAGTCATGTCGGGTTTGATCGGGTCATGTTGCTTATTTGGTTCAAGTCGGGTTCGGGTTTGGTTTGGTCACTTACGGGTCAGGTTAATCGGGTCAATAACTAAAATAGTTCGGGTCGATTGACTAATGGATCGGGATATACTGGGTCAATATACTATGGATCGGGATATACTGAGTCAATATGCTTGATCGGGTCGAGATCGGTTTTGGGTCAGTCATGGGGTTGAGTCATTTGTATAGTCGGGTTGAGTTTATAAAATCAACACCAATAGTGTACATAGTTTTAAAACTAATAAATCATTTTTCATGGAACTGCTCGCGAATATCGACATTAAAACTTCATAATTTTTTTTAAAAAAAATGTTTTCCGTTATTTTCTACCTCTTGTTCCATTTTTTTTTTTCCACTTTAACGATTTTTTAAATTTTTTCCAATTTTTTGTAAATTACTTTAAAATTATTTTTTAATGATGGGACACTTGTTTTAATTTTTTTTCCAAAATATCTGATTTTTAAGTAAATAAAACGCTTTTCATGAAATCACGTGCAAAAATCGACAATAACAATTGTATATAAAAACTACCCATTAAATTTGATTTTTTAAATTTCGCGCAAAAATCAAATATGGAAATATTTGAAAATTCTACTTGGCGCCAAGACGAATATTCAATTTTCAACTTGGCGCCAATGCTCAAAATTCAGTTCACCTTGGCGCCAAATTTGAAAATTCATGTTTTGGTCAAAAATACATTAAAGTTAAAACATTATGTTTTATTGCTCAAAATTCAAATTTTATATTTTTAAACTTCCGTTTTAATGTATTTAGAATACGATTATTTATCGAAACAGACAAATAATCGGCAAAAGTATCTGTTCTTTGTAACTTATTAACGATTTACAACAATTACATAATGCCACCTTGAAGTCCTTAACTATGAACTATAAGGTTTATGCAAAACCTCTTTAAATACTAAACGTTTCTGAAATTACTTATGAGTCGTATGATCTACACAACCATCCAAGACTACTTACTAACAATCATCGATGCACAATACCACATTTCATCACTTCCCGTCTCATTATATTGTTGTTAATCAACCAATAACACGTAATAATGTCGTTTATTGAACCAAAATCACGTTTTAACGTATTTAGTACATTGTAAAATGGCGCATCATCATTTAAATCGTTATTCAAGTTGCCACGTAATCAAATGTACGCCACTGCATTGATGCACTCACCAAGAATAGTATACTTAATTTACTACCACTAACATTTCTCAATTTTTTTTAGATTACATTTTGTCCTGCAAAAGAAAATGACTGATATTTGTATCATTTATTAACAAAAAAAAAAATACAAGCAAATTTTGGATTATTTTTTTTAAAAAAGTACCGAGTATAGGTCTGGTCGAGTTGTGGACGGGTTAAAACGGGTTCAAGGTCGAGTTATATGTCGGTTCAGTTCGGTTCGGGTCATCGGATTTGTGGTTAACCGGGTTTCGGGTCGGTTCGAGTCGAGTCACAAGTCGGTTTGGGTCATGTCATTTTGGGTTCTATCGGTTTATCGGTTAACTTTTGGGTTGGTTTCGGTTCAACAAAATTTCGGGTTCTATCGGATCGGTTTTCGGATAAGTCAGATTGGTTTCCAGATAAGTCAGGTCAGTTCTTCGGGTCAGGTTACCTTTTGCCACCTCTACTGATATGACCCTAAGAGGTTCCATGTGAAGTTTGGCATCTCGGAATCACATTGGTTGAGTGGGTTAGAATGAAGTGATCTTGTCAACACCTATCATAGTCACTTATCATGAGAATGTCCAAAATGGCTTCCCGCACCCACAACTGTTTCATATTGGATCCATAGTCATTTCCACTGCCTTTGCCCAACCTTGTGGTGTTCTTGAGCATGTATTAACCTTCAAATTTGGGGGCCACTAAGGCTGACGGTTTCATTATGAATTGATGTTGTTAGTACATACTCCTAGACACTCTGTAATCACTTCAACCCCTTATAAAGAATCATTTTGGTCTCGAGAAGATGGTAATTTGGCCTGAAACCCCCATCTCATAGGAGGATTAGCGTTTGCATAATATTACCAGATTTAATGTCATATTGGTATAATTTTACTTGCAATGCACAACATATGACCCCAAGAATCTTCATGTGAGGTTTGGATTGATTCTGAAACATTGTCATTAAGGTGTTTGGAACGTGTATGTGTATTATATTGTCTTCGTTGTGCATTTCGAGATCACGTTAGTTGACTGCGCCCAATGGCTATTTTAACATCACATCGGAGCTTGGATTAATCGTCTAGCTGCATTTTGATTCCATAATAATCTTATGATGAGCTTGTCCAACATGGCTTGATGACCCTACAATCTTGATTGATATTGGACCTAGGATGCTTCTGGACATTTATCAATCGATTCTAAGTTTCTAACTTGATGCTCCATGAAGTCTCTCAAGAATATGTTACAACCTTCAAATTCAGCTTATTGAGAGTTGCGACTGCCACAAGAGATGATTTGATTTTTTTGACATCCTAGAACTACTCAAGTCCCTTTTCAAGATCAATGTTGTTGATTAGATGGTGATTTGACCCGAAATTTCCTTCTCCGAGGAGCCTTAGCTTTTTCATATTTTACTAGTTTTTAACTTCGTATTTGGTAAAATGTGACTCATTTGCACCAATGTGGCTGATCATGGCCAGAGATTTGCTATCTAGTGCTTGTCCAAGATGGCTAGAATGAGGTGGAGTCAGACCGTCAATGTAGACGGGAGAAATGACTCGCCGTCTTCTCAAGTGTTTTTCTCTGATCTTGATTGTAGGCTTTATATCAGTGAGCTATCTTTTTGGTTTGGCTTCGGTTTTAGAGAAGACTCTTTGATTTTTAGAGACGGTTCAGTTTGCTCTTTTCCTCGTATGAGGCGGAGGGACGGATTTTTGGCTTTTGCCATGCCAAAGAACTATTTTAGCTCAAGAGACCTCCAGGCTTTATTTTTTTTTTTTTTTTTTTTGTTTTAAGTGGGTAAAATCATCGAGGGGTGGTACTCATGAACCGGGTTCAAAAACTGTCAGTATCGATACTGCTTTATGACTTCGCTTACACCATAGTCTGGACTCTGGAGATCATATTGGATTATCATATATTTCCAAAGTTTTAGTTTTGAGGTGTGTGTGTGTGTGTGCGCGCTAACTTTCTAGAGTTTTAGTTTTGGTGTGAAAATGTTGTTCCTTTTCTTACCTTCTTTAAATTAGGCCTGGCATAATGCCACAAACACACACTAATGCCACTGGTTGTGTTAGTGAATGAGCCGTAAAACTTTTTCCAATTACCCTTTACTTGTCGGGGCATTAGTCAAAACCACAGTGGCAGTATCATTAGAAGTTTCTTTTGGAACATTAACTCTTAATGCAGACTGTTTGAGAGTTGTAAATCAGTCTGTTTCTTGAAAAATATGCTACTTGTATATACTATCCATTTGATGATAATATTTCTTCTTTCTTCTGTTATACTCTTGGGAATCATTCCTGCCTCCCTTTAAGTGCCATCCCTTTTAAGTGTCTACGTTTCTGATAGTGTACTAGGTTGAATATATTCATGACGCAATTTTCATCGTATCTAGAAAGAGTCTCTAGGTCCAACACAGGGACTATGTACATCTGGCACCTTTGTTTATTTTCCATAGTTCTTTCCTTTTTGACAAAGTACTTAAGTTTAGTCATTACTTGCGCATGGCATCGGTAGATCCATACCTTGTCCCTTGTGGCGGTTCTGTTTATTGGTGGCATTTAATATTTTCTGCATTGGAGTCTAAATGGAGGTACCGCGTTAATGTTGTTAGAGCCAAATGATTTTTATGCTCAAATTTTGAAGTAATGCCTGTGAATTCCTCTCTAGTTTCTGTCAGACATTCAGACTAGTTATTTTGAGAAAATAGGTACATATGAAGAAAAATTGTATGCCTCAGATTTATAACGAGTTTCTCAAAGTAATCTGCATTTGTATTTGGTACCAACTCTTGACTTCAAACCAATTTTGCAGATTCTTGTCAGAAATATGCAAAACCGGAGGATATTGGTGCTGCACAAGATGAGGATAAGTCTAGCGAGGAAGAGCTGAGTGAAGATGGTTATGCCTCCAGTGATGGCGACGATGAAATGGCTGGTAAACCTGACCCTTGAAAAGTGAATCCGTTCTGAACTTGTTTGTCTGTACATTAGCCAAAACCCTGAAGGAAAAAAAAAAAAAAAGTGAAGAAAGCAAAAAATGAAAAATGAAAAGAAAAAGAAAACTGCCTCGAAAAGGCTTGGTTTGACAAAGAACTTTTATCTTAGAAGACTTGCGGGTTTGTTTTAGGTTTTATTGACATTCTGTAAATTATTTCAATCAAGAAGTTTTTCTATAGACACATGCGAATGTCGTATAAACTTTTCATGGTGTTGTTTGGGGGAGTTACTTGGGTTGCTTTGATATGTTTGAGCGATGTATCATGTATACTTACATGTGATTTGGTTGTTTGAGCTTTGAAATATACTGACACTCGTTATAAATCATAAGAATCCATTATAAGCATACACTTTGTGCATGTAACCGAGCCATTAGTACTGTTTTAGTACACTCCCGGTTTATTCGGTTGTGGTTTAATGCAACATGGTTTTATGGTTTTGGATACTTTGCCTTGCAGAATTGTGTATAGTTTTTCATGTGTAACAGAGCTAGGCATGACGCTTGTTATTTCATCACTTTCACGATGGTTATTAATGTTAATAGCAATTACGTGAGTGAGGTTGAGAATCAATTAGGCAACATGTTAAAAACCGACTGGGGATATGAATACTTGTCTTAAACATGTTCTTAAAGTTATCACAACATAAAACCGTCACTATATGGTGATTTTCGTGCTTTAAATCTGCCAACGATTTTGGTGGCTTTGCTGTAGAATCGTGTCATAAACTTCTTAAAAATTTTGCTCTTCATTTTAGACGCGAGTCATCACTTCTATGCTCTTAAAAACGTCACTCCCATTGACCCCACAAAAATATTCTCCCACTTCTCTATAAAAACCTCAAAAAATAATAAACCTTGACACCATCATTCTCCCCCTTCCTCCCATTGACCCTAGAGTATAGTTGCTCAGTCGTCGGAGATTGGGCTGTCATGTGGCATCTCCGGTGACCACTCTGCTCAAATCTCATTTTAACTAGTTTTGTGTTTTTATTGCTCTAAATCTGAAGAATTCCGACAGTCATCTTGATTTAATAATCGATTTTCTTGTTTTAAGGTTTATTCGAGGTGTGAGTGACAAGGGTAAAGTTGTATCACCTTAATCAAAGTAAACCTAGCTCATTACTAACTAATAGTCAGCGGTAAATAAGGTTTCGAAACCAGAGGGAGGCGGTAATAATCTAGTTTGCTAATTCTTTAGTCTGTCTTAAGGTAACAATTTTCTTGAAGGTTGGTTTATTTAGCTATAACTAATTGCAACTAATAAGGGATTAATTCAATAAGATTAAAAGGTCTAGGGATCGGGTTCACTAGGCATGTTATCCGGGGGTGTGATTTAACTAATTAAAAGAGCAATTAAGTTGTTTATGTAACACCCTCATACACCAAGGTGCCTTACCAAGGACTACCCCAAAATATAAGGGTGTTACAAAGTGGTATCAGAGCGACGATTTTGGAACCTAAAACCAATGAACATAATGAACATATGGTGTCTAAATAAAATGAACCCGGATAGGAGTTGTTTGGAGCTACCGCAATGGTTTGAGAGACGTATCGAAACCGCAATATTGCCCTTACAACTTTGAGCCAGTCACTACGGGGTGTGTCGAGGGGATCATTGTGTGTATGCGTGCTTGTATGTGGGTATAGAGTGGATGTATGTATGTATGCTTATAAAAGGTGAAGTATCATGATGTGAAATATGTGAATATGTGAAGAAAGACGTCTTTTTGTCATGCATATTGAATGTTGTGATTAATTTACATACTAGTATGATAAAAGCTCCTTTATTATGCTGGTTTTAGAAGCATTGAGTTGCTATTGTTTGCATTGGTAATGTTTAAGTTGTTTTGTTAAGAAAATTTATTTTGTATGAAGTCCGATTATGGAATGGCTATCTTAAATGGTCATAGGTAGAGTTCTAGGAATGATATTGATGTGATTCCCATTAGAGGCGATAGCTTGTTCTCTCACGATTCTAACGATAGGTCACATGCTCAAAATGACTAAGAATGATGGAGATATGACCGCTTTACGAAAACTGGACGCTGCTGAGAATTTCGCAGGGTACTCGACCGAGTACCATTGGCATTCGACCGAGTGCGTGTGTTTGTGATTTTGCAGTGGCTTCTGGAATGTGGTCACTCGACCGAGTAGAGTCCGTACTCGACCGAGTACATGTTATGTGGTTTCTGGACTAGCTTCTGGAGTGGTAGCACTCGATCAAGTACGTAGGGGACTCGACTGAGTGGCTCGTACTCGACCGAGTGTCTTTGGATACTCGACCGAGTACCTCTTTGGGCGGTTGATGTCTTGTTTTGAGTCGTAGGTTGTGTATGTGCGTTCGTCTTGGGTCTTAAAACATTACTGTACATATGTGTTGGTCCTGATGCGTAAGTTACCGGATCCTATGACGTGGAGGGTACCACCTTATGATGGGTATGAGTTTGGTGGGGAGGATATATTGCTATACATGGATGTGATGGATAGTGGAAAGAGGAAGTAAAGTGATGAGGTTATTGAGGCAAGGAGCACATTTTGTGAGCTATGGTGAGTGATATAGATTCGTGGGCTTTTGTAAAGTTGTGATACGCGTTTATGGTCGAGTGGTGACGTGAGTGGTAATGTAAGTCTGGAGAATGTGAGAAAGAAAAGTTTGAAATGAGGGATGTTAGAATGAAAGATCGAAACAAGAAATATGAATGGGTGCAATTTGGAATCGATAAGAAGTAATGGAAAGTGTATGGGTGTATTTACATTGGCTAGAGATATACGCGAAAAGATACCGTTGTAGAAGGATATAAAGGGATAGTACCTGGAGAGTTAGGTTGATTAGTAGTGGAATATGGATTCGTAGGTTTGCTATGTCTGGAGACTTGGATTGTAACATCGCAATTTTCATTTATAGTCTTGGAATATGGAAGGTCTTGTTAAGGCTCTATGGTAAGTGAGGGTGTTACATGTATGATTGTAGTTGATTGTATGGTTATACTGACCTTTCTTATGTTTTCAAAACCGCGGTGATCCATTGATGGTGAGTAGTGAGTCTATCGTGTCAATGCTTGAGCTCGTATGCGGGTTGAAGGGGACACCGAGGATTTACCTAGTTATCATAGCTTCCGCTGAGTCTTAGACTTTTCTCACGTTGGTTTTGTAGTTGTATGACATTTCGTTTAGGGATTTGAGTTTTGTATCACTTTAACTATTTATTTATTTAATTCGTTTCATTATTGTATCTTTGATATGTACTACCTCGGGCAACCGAGATTGTAACTCTCCCATTTGCTAAGGTAAGCTTTGGTAAGGCACTTTGGTAAATGTGGGTGTTACAATTAGTCTTCTACGGTGGAAAATATCTCTTGTAGAAGGCAAGAGCTAGTGAATTCCAGTCGGGAATACCATGTGCTTCCATATCTAGATCACGAAGCCACTCTGCGACAATATCCCTTAGAGATAAAGGAAATAACACCTGCTTCACCTGATCTTAGGTTACTCCAACAATCAATGGAATGGAGCAACAATAATCAGTAAATTTCTCCATATGCTTCTCACGATCTTCAGTAGGACCTCCACCAAACATATTTTGCTCCACCAAATTGATGTAAGATAGACGAATTTCGAAAGTATCATTATCTGCAGCATGGAGCTTGAATCCTTTAGTAATAGAAGCAAGAGTGGGCTCAGAATGGCTAGCTAGTGTAGGCATTTTGGCTATCACGGGAACTGAATCTTCGGTGTCAGAAACAAGCTAAGATTGTCCTTTTCAATGGGCATATTTTCTGACGTGTACTGTTCGTAAGCAGCTTCAAGCGTACTCAAGTCTTTCGCTTGATATATCTTTCTCGGGAAATTTCACCGGTAGCGAAAAGTCTTCTCTGGTTCGGGATCAAAAGGTACAATGTCCGACCTGTTAGACTTGGGCATACATGAAACTAACAAAAAAAATACAAAAACAGTCTCAAGGAACAAAAGTTCCCTGAGACAAAAGACAAACTAAACAAAAACCAAACCAAAAATAGTTGCCTCCTCGGCAACGACGCCAAATTTGACAAGGGTAAAGTCGTATCATCTTAATCAAAGTAAACCTAGTTCAGTACTAACTAATATTCAGCGGTAAGTAAGGTATCGAATCCACAAGGAGGCGGGAATAATTTAGTTTGTTAATTCTTTAGTCCGTCTGAAGGTAACAATTTTCTTGAAAGTTGGTTGATTTAGCTATAATTAATTGCAAGTAATAAGTGATGAATTCAATAAGATTAAAAGGTCTAGGGATCGGGTTCACTAGGTATGTTATCTAGGGGTGTGATTTAACTAATTAAAAGAGCAATTAAGTTGTTTAAGGTCATATGATCGGTCGACTCAAATATGCCCTTTAGATCTAAACTTAAC
This sequence comes from Silene noctiflora, assembly GCA_009801015.1. NCBI lineage: Eukaryota > Viridiplantae > Streptophyta > Magnoliopsida > Caryophyllales > Caryophyllaceae > Silene > Silene noctiflora. Next base: position 21,936 of record VHZZ01010713.1, on the reverse strand, counting down.
ATGTGGTCGCTATCATTAAGCTAGTCTATTCAATTGTCGCAACCTATATTAGTCTTAACCCGGCTGACAATAATCCTAATTTGTAAGACTAATTATAACTAATCCTGGCCAGTAATTAATCAATTAGATTCAGGACAACAATTGGACAACAACTAAAAGCAATTTAACGATTAATTCATTAATTAAACCCTCTTCTGACAACCTAGATCCCCTTTCACCCTAGATGATCGAGGAAATTAGCTACTCAAATTAACTAATCTAACAATAATCAGATAAAGGGAAAGCATAATAAAAGGCATGAAAAAGATGAACAATAAAGCAATTATAAACTAAAACTTGAATTAAAGATTACTGAAGAAAGATACATAAAATACCGTAAGTAGCAAGGTAGGTCCGAAAGCAATGCGTAATAAAACTAGATCTAAAGTTTTCTAAGAGTTTTTGAAGGAAAATAAACATAACCTAATTATTATGCACGAATTTCCTATTTATATTACAAATAAACCGTCTTAAGGAAGTTTGGCAGAAAGTACTAAATATCAAAACACTCGATCGAGTATTGAACCCTCGATCGAGTGTCCACGTCATCACGACTCATCGAGTGAAGCAATACTCGATTGAGTGACCACATCCTGCAGCTTGTCTTCGTGTCTGCTCTTCTCATTCCCTTCTCAATTCTTGTGCTAATCTTCTTGTACTCCGTCTTGCCGAATGATAGGGCGAGTCGTTGTTCGCCATCAACACATTTTTATATCTCAACAAACTAGCTAGGAGTAAGTAGAGGTCGAACCCAAAGGACGGAGGCATTCAAACCGTTCAATCAAGTGGTAGTTGCGCTAGGGGTGTCATAATTAGGATTGGGTTTGAGATGTAAACTAGTGAAAACAAGTAAATAGCAAGAAAGGTAAACACAAGCAATGAAAGTAAAGATGTAAATAAATGAAATAACAAGTACTAGGGTGTCATGGGTTCGTAGGGGAAACATGATATGATCATAGTAATGAATCTGGTAAACGATTGCAGTTGTGTTGGGATCGAGTTAGTTTATGTCTTACAATCCTTAGAGAGATTTAGGTCCCGGAGCCGAGCTTATAGCTTTACAATACCTACAGCGAATTCGTTCTTCCTATTCAACTATATGCATGGTCTAACAATCCTTGAGTTGATTTATGTCTTATAAGTCTTGTTTAAAGGATAAAGAATCATTCTAGGTTGTCAATCAAGCATTTCATCAAACATATCATGTGCATTAGTTGAAAACACAACATTCAATCATTCATATGAACTTATTAAGCAAAGATCTAAACCCATGGTTACTCCCTTAATCCCCCACTAACCCTAGCAACAAAACTACTCACTACACATCATGATTATTATGCTAACAATGTTGTCATCCATCATAATACAAGTAAACATGATGATTCAGCAAGGTATTAAATAAAGGATTAACGAGTAAATAAAGAGAGATTAAGAAATTATACCAACAAATAAAGGAAATGAAGGAAATCTTGAATAAAGTTGAAGACTTGTCACTAATCTTCAATATAAAACCCATGATATTCAAATATAAATAATTGAAAAAGTAAATTGAAAGAATAATAATGAAAGTTTGATTATTGAAAGAGTAAGGTAAATTGAGGAAAGATTAAAGACTAATCTAATCTAATATAATCTAAGGAGACTTAACCTAATCTAAGGAGTTTAATCTCCAAATTATTACAAATGAGGTATATATAATAGGTACAAGATTAGGTTTAGGAAGGTTAAAATGAGGATAATTGAAGTAATGTCGAGGTGGATTAGTGCCTTCCTCCAGCCAGAGGAACTCATGCGAGTTGGGACTGAAAATGTTGATCCTGGTGGCCATCTCGGGCGAGATGAAATCGTCTCGAGCGAGCTAGATGGAAAAAAGCCTTCATCTCGATCGAGATAATGTTGTCTCAAGTGAGATAAGGGCCAGTCTCCTATTTTTGGTCTCCAATGGCTCCAATATTCTTCAAGGCATCCACTACTTCATTCCGAAGCTTGTGCCTAACATCCTCGGGTCTCCGTTTTTGCCTCCTCTTCATGCTTTATTCTCAAAAGTCGTCAAAGAGCTCACCAAAGACGGGAAGAACGCCATTTATATCTTCTTTCCTATAAAACGCCAAGATGAAAATAAGAAGCAATTGACTAGGAGATTGACTATAAAAGTCCATAAAAGCATGCAAAATGGGGTTCGAAATGAGGTTAGAAGTGCGCTATTTTGAACCACATCACCGACTTGGCGGTACTAATTGTTATCCAATTACTCCACAAATGTATCCAATCTGCATTAAAACACCAAAAGGCGGAAGTATCGACATTTCTAATATTGAAGAGTCTATTGATCCGAAATACTCAAGAGGGGGGGGGGGGGG
>VHZZ01010711.1:43078-55457 GCA_009801015.1 Silene noctiflora | reverse complement strand
CTGTGAATTGCGTATGTGAACTAACTGAGCTGGGGAGCTATTGCTTTTATTGTAAAAAAGAAAGAKAAAGATCCTTTTTGGCATGAAATGAAAAATTTGCACGTTTGACAGCTATTACCGTACCCAAATTCTCATTTGTGACGGACTCAAATGTGACCGTTTCTATGAGGAAATGTGACCATTATTTGATAGGTAGCATTTTATGTGTGGTTACTTTTTATCATAAAGTGGTCACATTTGGAGCCGTCACAAATTGTGACCGTCACAAGAGAGACCAATTGATTACCGTAAGATAAGTCATCAAGTTAAGTAAAAAACAGAGCTTATTGTCATTACTTTTGGGGAGTTTTGTAGAAGTGTATTAATTGTGTTTGTCTACCGTTGCATATGGTTTTTATTTATTTTAATAGGTGGAAATGAAAAAATGCTTTATTGTTTGTCCTTTATTGTTGAGGGTGTGATGCTTAATGAGCACGTATTTTATGTTACACCAATTCCCGTTTTAAACGGCTCCGTCTTAAACTTAAGACGGATCAATAATTATATCATTTGCGTATATAAGATAAAAATATTATTTTTTCTTGTACATTCTTATATACACAAGTGGTATGAACTTAACACGTTTTAAGCTTAAAACAGATATTGTCGTCTTAAAATAGTCTTATTGTTGAGGTTCAAATGAAATTTTTTTTATTGCTTGTCCTTAATTGTTTTTGTTTTATTTTGGTGTAAATTTGTAGATGACGGAGGGGGATTGCAGGTCTAAAGTTCATGCTTTGTATCATCATCAAGATAAAGTACCACGTGTTACTATTAGGGTGGGATTGAGTACTAGCGCTACTACACCCATGACAGAGGCTCTGACTACGCAGACTAAGGCTGATTCACACCTTACTGACTCCTACGAGGAGGAGTTTGATAGAGAGCTTGAGCATGACTTGAATAGATCGGTTAGTGAGGATACTGAGGAACATTATGACTCTGAGGTAATACGAGTGATTGAGTGAAGAGAGGGAAGAAGGGTAAATTCGAATCATATTCTGACGGGTCGAGTAGCTCGGTATTTCAGCTGAAAAGGAAAGTCAAGGCGAGCAAGAACGATACATCATGGATATTAAAAGATGCAGGACCTGGAGGTCTATTTGCGATTGACATGATCCCTAGCTTTGGGGGACACGTCGCGTATGAGTTGTGGACCCATCCCGAGTCCAAGCGTAAGTTATTAACTAAATATACTAGGGAACGTGCCATGGCCAATTTGAGAGGTTGGCAAATGTCTGACCGGGTTTTGAAAATGATGGAGACATCTGGATTTAGCCATTTGAGAGATATCATGTTGAAGCATATTAACGTGCCTCTATTGTGTGCGTTTGTGATAAGATCTGTCACCTATGTATCCTCCAAATAACTAATTAATGAAGGTCTATTCGAAAACTTGGTTTTCAATTCTTCCCATTCTCTAAAACAATCATACTCATCACTTGCTTCAATAACTCTGCGCCACCTTCCATAAGTTAGCATTTCCCCAAAATCTCTATAGTAGAGGTTGGTAGCCTTTGTCTCCACAGCATTATAAATGTAGAGCACAAAAAATGACGAGAGTCTGGAAAAATCATGGGGATAGCAGCAATCAAGCCCCGCTCATGATCAGTCACAATAGCGTCAGGGACGACATCATTCATCATTGACTTCAACTTCTCTAAAACCCACCTATAATTCTCAGTCTTCTCTTTTCGAAGTATGGCATATGCAATGAGGAATTTTTTTCCCATAAGTGTGACACCAATTATTTCAACTAACACTAACCCACATTGATTAGTCTTGTAAGTTGAATCAATAAGAACAACATATGACCAAGCATGTAACATCTTTAAAACATATGGATGAGCCATGAAAATGTGGGTAAGATRATTACCTGTTTCATTGTCGTCTCCTAGGATATGTCGTACRTACATGTGATCYGAGGCTAAACGCAACATATGTTGTGCTCRATTTCTCCCTCYTCKTTCCTCCTTGCTCAGTCTAGCATTKTGGTTATAAATTTGTTTCATGACCGGCAGAGGTTGATTAGGATACTTGATCCCAAATCCAAGTCTAACCTTCGCGGGTTTCACTTGTGAATTTCGTTGCTATTTAAGGAACTTCTTCTGTTCGTCCGAAAAAGCTGTCATACGTCTATGACCATCAAGATACATCTCAAGCTTCTGGTTGTGATATCCACGCATAAGAAGTATTCTCCAAGTACCCTCACATCCCTTCGTTGCCTTGATGAGAAAAGGGAACCGACACCGCTTCGTGGTTGTATTTTTTTTCGAAGCCCCGTTTTCATTTGCCGTTTTCACATTATGTGTACCGCCTCTGTCACACCGAATATAATTATAAGAGAGTGCATTGTTTTCATCACCCGAATGATAGCTTGACTTAACAATATTAAAACGATTTTGTTGCGCCACCTTAAGACAATAATTAAAAGCCTCGTCAAACGATGTAAACGTAAGTCCACATGTAAACTTGTCTGAATAATCAATACCGTCTCCGTCATCTAATGTATCCTAGAAAAAAAACTAAAGTTAAAAAAAAATAATATAATATAATAAAGCGTACGAAACAAGGGTTTCATGTAAAGTACACAACATCGCGACGGCCTTATCGTGCAAAGTACACGACATCACCGTGGATTGATCATGTAAAACATATGACAGCATCGTCGTTGAGTTGTGTAATCTACATGTCAGCAGCTTGGTTTGATCGCCTATGCTACATGACTCAACGACAGTCTGATCGTCTAACCCAGACGATATCACCGTGGATGAATCATGTAAAGCAGATGATAACACCATCGTCGAATCGTGTAATCTACAAGTCAACACCGTGATTTGATCGCCTATGCTACACGAAGCAATGACGGTATGTTCGTCTAACCCAGACGACACCACCATGGTTGGATCGTTTAAAACACACGACAAGTCCATGGTTTGTTCTTTGAATCAACACAACACCAGTGCATTTTCCGTCACCGGAGGATAGAGGCGTCGACAATCACAGCTAAATTTCCGTCCAAAGTTCAGTAAAAAAAWGTTCAACTAAAGTCCAAAGATTTACGTCCTCTAATGTCCATCCGCCTAAACCATGAAATTGCTAAAGAATAATGAAAATTGAAGAAAGTTTATGATCAAATCGATTAATTTACCTCGTTTCTCGCTTGTGAATTACCGTTATTCATGATTGCAGATTTTAATTTATGGAATTTAGTTATTTCAGTTTGGAGACTAATAACTAATAATTAATAAGGGAGGAAATGGAATTAGAAAGTCAAAGGATGAGATAAAAAGGGTAGAATTGGAAAGTCAATGTCAATTTCGGGCGACACTAAGTAAAACACGGGCGATAAAAAGTAGCTCCCTTAATAAATGAGGGCTTTTATTCCGTGGTTTTGGATTTTGGATTCTTTTATATTGTTTCTAATTAGGTTTGTGGGTCATGTTGTTTTAAATCCGAAATAGCGGAAAAGTATTGGGAACTTTTTGTTTATGAAATGAAACGGGTTTCAATTTACTGAGGTGGTTGGATATTGAATTTTTGGATGGTTGTGATTTGTGCAACAATGATGTTAGTTTGCTACTTTGCTCTGATTTGTTTTTTATTGACTGTGGGATTGAACGATGAGGTATGAGGTATTCAACTCTGGTTAGCGAATGTGTTGCATTTATTAGGAATTCAGCAGTTGCGATAAGAATTTAACATAGATGACGACAAAATTAAAAGTGTATTTGCATGTTTGTTAGTGAAGTAAGAGTTGTGGCTATGGAGAAACCAACACTCAAGAATTTGAAAAGGGAGTATTTATGTATTTTCATTGTACATGAGATTCTGTTTTTTTTTGTTACCTATAATCCAATTCTTTCTCTCTTAGTTATTTATTGTTTTCTTTTTAGTGAGTTGGATTGTAGTTCATGCTGCTTATAATTCTATCTCCATGCTAATTTACATCATTTTTTGTTCAAACAGACTCGACTGGGTTAATTAAATGAATTTGGACCTTGAAACTAGATTATATTGACCTCCTTGAAATGTCAGGCATGTCTTGGTCTCGTTGTTGCAAATTATTTTGCACTTGCTATTTGTATGGCCCGTTTTCGCTAATAATTTGACTTGACGTGGATATGAGGAGACGACCGTGTATATTGGTGGAGAATTTTCGTCATGAACATTGAGGTACTCTATCAGTCTTTTCATCGCTGAAAAAATATATTCAAGAAAAAAAAACAACTTGAATTTTATTGATAGCAAAGCTCCTATTTATACTATTACAATTTCCATAATCCTAATTTAACATAAATTTAGAAGTTTACCAATAAAACTATTTTAACATAAACTAGGAAACTTAACATAACATAAACTAGGAATATATATCGCAATAGATAACTTGGAATATATCGCAATATACTCCCTCAAGAGGGAGCATGATGATTCGTAATGCCTATCTTGCCCAACAACGTGTGAAATTGAGCACCTCCTAAGGCCTTTGTAAATAAGTCAGCCAGTTGCACAGTAGTGGAAACGTGGGTAGTCGAAATAAAACTATCAATGATAGCGTCCCGAACAAAATGACAGTCCAATTCAATGTGCTTAGTTCGTTCATGAAACACCGGGTTGTGCTCAATATGAAGAGCCGATGCATTATCACAAAATAACTTAGCAGCATGAGGATGCAGCACACCCAAATCATGTAGCAATCCCTTTAACCATTTAATCTCACATGTAACAAGATCCATGGCGCGATATTCTGCCTCGGTATAAAACCGAGATACAATAGGTTGTTTCTTCGATTTCCATGAAATCGGTGAGTCCCCAAGAAAAACCATCCAACCTATCAAGGAACGGCGATTAGTAGGACAAGCCGCATAATCAGAATCACTCCATCCCGTTAAAGTAAAATCACACGAGGCTGACAAGAAAATCCCTTGCCCCGGAGAACCTTTCAAATAGCGAACCACGTGCAAAGCGGCATGCCAATGATCAATACGAGGAAAATGCATAAACTGAGATAGGACGTGAACAACGTAAGTTAAATCAGGACGTGTATGGACAAGATACAAAAGGCGTCCAATTAGACGTCGATACTTCGCTGGGTCACTCATTAAGGCGCTTGTATTCAGTTCCAATGAGTGATTTTGTTCAATTGGTGTGACTGCTGGCTTACTCCCAAGAAAACCCACCTCACTTATGACATCCAAGCATATTTCCGTTGACAAAGAACAATACCCTCCGGATTACGGGCGACTTCAAATCCGAGAAAATACTAGAGAATGCCCAAGTCTTTAATGGGAAAACATGATCGTAAATAGTCTTTAAACAAGCACAAGGCCGAATCATTAGCCGAGACAATTAAGTCGTCCACATAAACCAGAACATTTAATTATATATCATTGTGGGAATAAGTAAAAAGAGAATAGTTAGAATGAGATTGAACAAGCCCGTATTTAGTCAAAGAGTTAACAAGTTTTTCAAACCAACATCTGGGAGCTTGCTTAAGCCCATAAAGCGACTTACGAAGCCGACAAACATGACCGGTAGTTGTAGGAGTGAAGCCAGAAGGTAATCGCATATACAACTCTTCATCCAAGTCGCCATGAAGAAACGCATTATCAACATCTAGCAGATGAAGCCTCCAATTTTTAGAAGTAGCAACAGCTAAAAAAGTTCGTACCGTAGTCATTTTAACGACCCGTGCGAAAATTTCGCCATAATCAATCCCTTCAGTCTGATGATTACCATATACCACAAGACGAGCCTTCAGCCTTTCAATGGATGAATCCGAGTTATATTTTATCCGGTATGCCCATTTGCTACCAAGGGCCTTCTTCCCAGGTGGTAGAGGTTCCATGGTCCAAGTACCATTTTCTTCTAATGCACGCATTTCAGCCTCCATGTCAGTACGCCATCCTTCAAGTTTAACCGCTTCCGGGAAATTTTTCGGTTCTATGTGTGTACTAATAGCTCCCAAATATTTCCGATGAGAGTCAGAAAATTTATTATAATTAACATAACGCACTAGAGGATATGGCGTACCTGAGAGCGATGAAGACACGGTGATTTTTGAAACATCAGACGGACTACTACCAAGGAGCGTAGACTTGACCACATAATCTTTCATCCATGTCGAAGGAAAACGAGCCCGTTTCCCTCGACCAAGATTCTCATTGTGACGTGCACCATCAGTACCCACAACAGTATCATGAGCTACACCATCAGTACCTACGTCACTATCATTATATGCAGGGGAAGGTGAGGTCACGCCATTATCAGCAGTGGTAGGGGAAGGTGGGGTCACATCCCCTGCTGGTTCTTCGACAACATGTTCATCATCAGTGGTAATATTCGTCTCAGGAGTACCCAAATCCAGCCCACCCTCCCCCTGCTCAATACCCAAGCCGGACCAATCTTCATAAATGGGTGTACCCCCCCCTCAAGTCCTCGTGTGCTGGTTCAGGGGAAATATTAACACACTCGGTTTCGAGAAAAGGGAACACGCTTTCGTAAAATCGAACATCCCGAGAAACAAAATATACATCACTGTCAAGATCATAGAGATACCAACCCTTTCTCCCAAAAGGATATCTAACGAACACACACTTACGACTTCTACTAGCAAACTTATCACCTTTGCCCTTTTGATTATGAGCAAAACATAATGACCCAAATACCCGTAGATTTGTGTATGTTGGCGGCATCCCAAATAACATCTCGTATGGTGTCTTGCCTTTCAATAAAGAGGAAGGGGTTCTATTAATAAGATGTGCGGCAGTAAGAATACACTCTCCCCAAAACCGAATGGGTAACCCGGCTTGAAACCTCAAGGCCCGGGCTACATTCAAGATGTGACGATGTTTTCTTTCAACACGGCCGTTTTGTTGAGGTGTCCCGACATAAGAAGTTTGAAAGATGATTCCTTTTAAACGAAACTGTGGTTGGAGGCAGTTAAATTCCGTTCCATCATCACTTCTAACCAATTTTTTTAACGGAAAATTGAGTTTCAACCATAGTGACCAAATCCATAAAATATTTGAATACTTCTGTTTTATTGCGAAGTAAATAAATCCAAACGGCACGCGAAAAATCGTCTACAATTGTTAAAAAATATCATCCACCACAAGAGGCCGGAGGGTCATAATGTCCCCACAAATCGCAGTGAACGAGTTCAAATTTTCTACTACTAGAGCTATCACTATTTTGAAAACTAGTCCTAGTTTGCTTGGCTCGATGACAAACTTCACACGGCACCGACAAGCTTTTATTTGATGAATTAATAAAAGGTAAAAACTGAACCACTTTCTCTGAAACGTGTCCCAATCGATGATGCCACAAATTAATTGGAGAAGATGCATCCAAATATCCCGCAACATAGAATTCATTCTCTCGAAGGTAGTATAGTCCGTCGATACGATCACCCATGCCAATCACCGTTCTTGTTGGTAGGGCCTGTACAGTGCATATGTCAGAATTAGTAATAAATTCACATTGGAGGTCATCACATAGTTGCGAAGCCGAAAAAAATTACAAGTTAATTTCGGCACATATAAAACATTGTAAAGAATTAATGAAGTTGTAATCATTACTCGTCCAATACGAGTAGCCTTAACATCTTTCCCATCAGGCAACCTTACTGTTCTTTCACCAAGTGTTCAGACATCAACGAGCAAGGAAATATTACCCGTAACAGGTTGCGAACACCCGGTATCGATAATCCACTTACTTGTAAAACGAGAGCTAGAAGTTCCACAAATATTCACGGGCTTATCTTTTGTGACATGGTCTGATTCATTATTGACAATATGAGTATGACCCGCACTACTGCTCCCAGCTCAATTTCCTTTTCCGCTGCCCTTCCCTGATGCACGCTTTGGAGGTTTTGCTCCCTTAAGTTCGTACCACAAATCTGGCAGTTCTTCCATTAATTCGAAACACATAGATACGTCGTGGCCTGCTTTGTTACAATGAGTACATCGAAGTTTGCTTCGCTCTTCCTTAGTTAAAAACCTCGAGTCAGTACTTGTGCTTTTTATAGTGGAACAATTGGATTGAGAACGAACGGCGTATCCACTTGTCTGCCCTACAATTGTCTCTTTTTCCTTGTCAATTCCCTTCATACGCTTTTCTTGCGAGACAATTTGGAAGGCGTGATTTAAAGAAGGTAGTGGATCTTGAGACATAAGAACTGAACGAAGTGAAGAATAGTCAGATGATTGAAGTCCAAGCAAGAAGCGATGAAGACGATCATTATCACGTCGAGAGGCATATTCTTTCCCTATGTCACATTCACACTTTCCACAAGTACAGGAATTTATTGGTTTTTGCTTGTCCAATTCGTCCCACAACATACTTAATTTTCCAAAATATATAACGACTGATGCTCTATTTGTTTGAGAACATTCGTGTAAGTCCTATTTTATTTGATAAATTCTAGGTCCATTGACAAGACCAAATCGTTCATGTAAGTCATCCCAAAGTTTCTTTGCATCCTCATAATTAGAGAGCAACGATTTTACTTCTGGAGCTATTGTATTCATTAACCATGAAACGAGCATGCAATGAACAGTCTCGAAATCGTCTTTATCGTATGGCGCTACCGGTTCCGTTATTGTACCATCAATAAACCCGAACTTTCTTCGTGGGCAAAGAGCCACTAGAACATTGTGGGCCCAATCATCAAAATTATCTAACTTGAGCTTAACCGGGGTGATATGATCACCTGGTCGGTCATGAGTACCAAGGAAGAACGGAGATGAAGGATCCAACTTCAACGGAGCAGAAGTTTCTGGTTTATCACCCATTGCAGGCAAATTTTAGATAGATTTTTTTTGAGAGGATTTTTAACCTGCTTTGATACCATGAAAAAATATATTCAAGAAAAAAAACCAACTTGAATTTTATTGATAACAAAGCTCCTATTTATACTATTACAATTTCAATAATCCTAATTCAACATAAATTTAGAAGTTTACCAATAAAACTATTTTAACATAAACTAGGAAACTTCACATAACATAAACTAGGAATATATATCGCAATACTAATGTATGTTAATGACCTTAATCCATAAATTAGTTAGATGAACTATTAGTAGAGTTGTTAGTTTTGAATTCTACCATCTTTAACAGTCAAGGATATAAATATAAAATTCACTGGTTTAGGTTTATTTTGTTTTTGTTTTTTTTTTTAAGATGAAAATTTCATTTTCCTAATTCGGTTATAACATTAAAGAAAGAAAATATGCAAATCGAAATAATTTGCCGATGATTAGACTCTTTCACTCAAAAATAGAAGTATAAATACTCTATTTGTCTTGTCAGCAATTCTTGGTTGGGAAATTATTCTAATTAATGTGTACCTTGATTAATCTTCACATATATAAAGGATCCAAAATTGTGTCTACCTTTTCGTGTTTTGCTTACTTTATTGTTGTGAAATATGCAGGTTTACGTAAGGCTCAGCGGACTTAGGTGGAGGTTGTTGGGGAGGATGCTAAATATCGGAGCATACTTTTTTTTTTAATTGCAAGAAAGGTACATCCTATGTTTTATTCATCCACAAAGGGGTAGAAAATAGGAATTAAATCTTACAAAAGAGTATCCAAATTAAACATAAATAAATAGCATTGAGTTGATCAATCAACTCCTCACTAATCTTAGTATTACGATGAAACAAACGAACTCCTATTTGAACTTGAATGCGCTTGAGTACAGAAGAAGGAGTAGATTTATTACCCACAAACAACCGAGTATTTCTCTCTTGTTCAATAGCGTATGTAGTAGCTATAAGGCAAGCTCGAAACCAACCCATTTTCCAATGCTTTCTTTTGTACCTAGAAGTGCTCCAAAGAAGCTCCTTCCATGAATCAAGAGTCCTTCCCATCACTTGCATCCAGTTCAACATTCTTCTTCAAATGTCACTAGAGAATGCACACTTGAAAAACAATTTTTTGTGTTTTCACAAGCGTTTCTGCAAAGAATGCACTAGTTCACCCAACACATGCCTTTACGATTTATGCGGTCCATAGTAGAAGCTTGAATTGAGCAGCGAAAGAAGCAATGAAACTATGCCTAGGTGTGACATTAGTATCCCAAATAACCTTTGTCCATTGCATAGACTCATAACGACGTTTAAGAGAGTTGTACAGTTTGGTCACCTAAAATTTGTTGTTAGTACCAACACAGCTGGTAAGAGTAGCATCAACACCATACTTGTGCAAGAGGTAGTCTCTGGTGTGAAGCACCCCCCTCCAGCCTTCAAAATAGTGCGGACAAAGTGAGGCAGTCCAGATGGTGTCATGCTTCAGATTGTACTCAGCATTTCAAGTGGCCCAAAGAGAGTCAGTTGCATTCAATACTTTCCAAATCCATTTACACGTATCTGCTCTATTCCAGGACAAAACTTCTTCAATGCTGAAACCACCCTCCTCCTTAGGACAGCAGTAGGATTTCCAACTTTTTATGTACATTCTGTGTTAATCCTCTTTTGTATTCCAAAGATAATTTCTGCACAGCTTATGAAGGCTCCTCAAAAGTCTAGTTGGTAAAGAGAGATTTTGCACCAATAGCTTTCCAATCCAAATAGGATGGAGTTCAGTATTGTAAACTCCCATCATAAGAGAATAATTTGGTAGTCCAATGGCGGATAGACTGCTAAAACTTACTTAGCAAGGCATTGTACATTGAGCTAGTGAGCTGACTATCATCGAGAGGTAGACCAAGGTATCTAAAAGGGAAGGTCTCTTCAGAGTATCTAGTGAGGTTTTTGATCATGTGCTTGGCAACCTCACAAAAATAGATATTGGTTTTTTCATTATTAGGTTCTAACCCGGAAATTGAGCCAAACATAGCAAGAGTTTTACCAACAAACTGCATACAAGGATCCATCTCCCCTAATAAAGATCGGAAGATCATCTGGAAAGATCAAATGATTCAGTTTAACCCTAGAACACTTTGGATGATCAATAACTTGAGGCTTAGAACAAATAACTCTTAAGTATCATGAGAGAATTTCCATTCCAAGAACAAATAATTATGGTAATATGGGGTTTCCTTGTCTTAATCCTCCTACACCTTTGAAAAATCAAACATGATCTCCATTAATTCGAAGATTAAACTAGGTGCTGCTAATACACCCTATTATCCATCTATCAAATTGCTCAGAGAAGTTCAGACTATAAAGCATATTCTCAACAAATCTTCATTAGACAAAGTCAAAAGCCTTTTTGATATCAACTTTATCAAAATTATGGGAGAGCAAGTCTTCTGATTATATCTTTTAATTAGGGTTTGGGACATCATGATATTTTCAAAAATATTCCTACCTTCCACAAAGGCTCCTTGCTCATACCCAATCAATTAATTCAGTAAGGGTTTTAACCTAGCTACCGGTATTTTACTAATGGTTTTTTAGGACACTGTGCAGTAGGCTATAAGCCTAAAATCTTTGATAAATGAGATCACTCCCTTCTTAGGAATAAGGGTAAGAACAGTGACATTTGCTTCTTTAACAAGTTTACCAATTCTGAAATAGGATTATACTACTTTAGTGAACTCCTCACCAACTAAAGGCCAAGTAGATTTAAAGAACCCAATAGAAAACCCATCATAACAAGGGCTTTTATCGTTGCCAATAGTGAAAAGAGCCTGTTTAATTTTTGTTAGGTCCGGATTCTCCCAGATATTTTAGGGTAACTTTCTACCCTGGCCTGACTGTCAGGGCACAAGAATGTCAGGATAGGATAAGATTGGCGCTAGGCAAGGTGAGGAAACTGGTCGAATATAAAGTCAATATTTGACTAAGTCTAAGATAATTACAGCATTTATGGAGAAGATTATGTCATAAAGAATCAACAATAATTCGAGCAATTAAGCACATTAAAGGAGCGATTAATGGCGTCATTAAGAGGAAATATTGCGCCATAATGAGTAAGATAATCCGACTGTTCAAGCCAAGCTATATAAGGAAGCTGCCACGATCATTTGAACACACACTAAAAACGTACTATCACACAATTCAAGCTACATTGCGATTATACTTAGACAAAATATACAACATTGTGCTTATTATATTGAAATCCTCAAATTAAATAGTGAAATATTCTGCTGGCTTGGTGCCCGTGGTTTTTTCCCATCTAAGGGTTTTTCACGTACAAAATTGGTTGTCATGTTATTTTCTGTATTTGCTTTACATTTCATATTTCTTAGTCTTTCCTGCATTCAGTACAGATTATTAGAGCTAGTTGACTCTGCCCAGACATTACCCTGAACTGATTTAGCTTTGTGCAAAATCCATACAAAATAATTGGCGCCCACCATGGGGCATCTAGCTCATTAAAATCTTTTTT
>VHZZ01010711.1:9417-21962 GCA_009801015.1 Silene noctiflora | reverse complement strand
AACATGTAAACAATAACTGAGTAGGGAAACCCTACCTTTAGCAATCCGCAGCAACACCACATATAACCGAAAGGCGACAAGAAACCACCATAACCACCTATTACAAACAATACGACTATCTACTACTACCACTAAAACCATAATCAAACTAAGGGAGACGATGATGATGATGACAACATACCTATACAAAATATTCTGGCGGCAAGACCGCTACCCGACACTTTCTCCCATCCCCATCGTGACTCAACTCCTTTAGGCTTCCAAAAGGATGAACTTAGGTGAAGGAATAGAGAGACGACGGCATCTAGGTTTAGGAGAAAAGAAATGAAAATGATTTGGGTTTCACGATATCGCGATATATATTTTACCGCTGGACTCCAGTTACTCGATCGAGTAACTAACTTACTCGATCGAGTGACTAAGGTACTCGATCGAGTAGCCTGCGCTAGATCGACCTCTCTACACTCGAAGGGTACTATAACGTAGGACCAAATCCCGGGGACCAACAAGGGTCTAACATGCGTCTATGGTTAGTCAAGGACGGTCAACGGGTCCTTAAAAGGACGGGTATTACAGAAGGACCATACCAAATGGTGCGAGTTTCACATGGATATAGGGCATACGATGGAGGATTGCTTCACCCTCAGAAAAGACGTAGCCTACCTGTTGAAGGCTGGATATTTGTAGGACATGATCAAAACCAAAGGTAGAAATGAAGACCAGAGTAAGGGAAGCCAGGTGCAGAAGCAGGAACGCAATCTTCCTCCACCACCCCCACTTTATGAATCAATATTCATAAATGGTGGATCGGAAATTTGTGGCCTGACCAGTTCAGTAGCAAAGAAGATAGCCAGGACTCCTCGGATGAAGTCACTTTGAAAACCGGGAAACATACCATCTATCACCTCTGGTGACTTTGACCTGGTAGGGATCCTTGACCTTCATCACGATTGCCAGGTGATCTCCATGCAAATTGGAACAACCACTGTGAGAAGAATTCTGGTAAATGGAGGCAGCTCGGTGAACCTGATCATGCTCGACGTGCTCAAAGCCATGGAAATCAGTAAAGATCAAATTACCAAGAAGTCCAGTGTCTTGGTAGGGTTCATTGGAGAAACAAGAAGCATATTGGGGGTAAATTTACCTCCCCAAATATGCTGAGGGTGTTCCATCCTATGAAAATTTGGAGCCTTTGACTGCCTGTCATCATACAATGCAATCCTAGACAGACCCTGGATCCAGAATGTCAAAGTTGTACCTTCAACCTATCATCAGTGCATCAAGATACCAAAAGATTGGGGAATAGCTACTATTAAAGGTGAGCACAAGACAACCGAGGAATGCTAAACTGAGACCTTAAAACCTTCCAAGGCAGATAAGTCCCTTGCATAGCAATTACCATACCTTGTCAGGAGTACTTATGTAGTACCACCAAATATGGAAACGGATCAGGTAATTCTCGACTCTGAGTATCCTAACAGGTACGTCCTAGTCAGGTCTGATGCCCCAGATTCTGTCAGGCCTGAACTAGTAAAATTTCTTAAAAATAAATCTTCCTTGTTTTCTTGGTCACATTTTGCTATGACTGAAATTAGTGTTGATTTAATTACCCATAAACATAATATTGATCCATCCTTTAAGCCTGTGCAGCAGAAAAGGAGAAAGTTTGCACAAGAAGGAAATGCAATAGTTAATGAAAAAGTGGAAAAACTTCTAGATATGGGTATGATCAGGGAAGTAATGTACCCTAAATGGTTAGCTAACGTGGTTGTTGTGCAGAAAAAGAACGGTAAATGGAGATTCTGTGTAGACTATACTGACCTAAATAAAGCCTGTCCAAAAGATCCATTCCCCCTTCCACATATTGATGTCATGGTGGATGCAACAGCAGGCCACAAAATGCTGACATTCATGGATGCCTCCAATGGATTCAACCAGATAAAGATGCACTATGCTGAGTAGGAGAGTACTGCATTCATTACTGACCGGGGCATATATTGCTACACCGCCATGCCATTCGGTCTAAAGAGTGCAGGATCAACATACCGGCGCCTGGTCAACATGTTGTTTAAAGATCAGATAGGGGACACCATGGAAGTCTATATAGCTGACATGGTGGTAAAATCTAAAAATGCAGAGGATCAGGTAAAGCATTTAGAGACAGAATTTCAAATCCTGGAAAAATACAATATGAAGTTGAACCCTGCAAAGTGTCATTTTGGAGTTTCTGCAAGAAAGTTCCTGGGATACATGGTGACTAAAATAGGCATAGAAGTCAGCCCCGAACAGATAAAGGCCATACTAGAGTTATAATAACCCAAGTCTGTCAAAGACATCCAGAAATTGACAGGTAGGGTCGCTGCCCTGAACAAGTTTATATCCAGATCTTCTGAAAGGTGTAAAACATTTTACAGATGGCTCAGAAAAAATAAACAGTTCCAACGGACACCTGAGCACGAGGAAAACTTCCAGGATTTAAAGCTATATCTATCATCTCCACCTTTACTGGACAAGCCAGAAAAAGGAGAACCCCTGTCAGTATACTTGCCTGTTACTGACACTGCAGTAAGCGCAACCATGGTGAAGGAACAAGAAGCCCAACAACATCCCGTTTACTATGTACGTAAGAGCCAGTTAGATGCTGAAATAAGGTATGGTTTACTTGAAAAATATGTCTTAGCTTTGATTATGTCATGTGCTAAGCTACGTCCTTATTTTGAATGTCTTCCTATAGTAGCCAGGACCAACTTACCCATAAAATCTGTCCTGCGTAAACCTGAATTGTCAGGCAGGATGGCCAAATGGCCAGTCCAACTTAGCACCTATGACATAAACTTTGAACCCAGGACAACGATTAAATCACAAGCTTTAGCAGACTTTTTGGCTGATTTCAGGCCTAACCTAGAATCACACCTGGCTAGAGAAGTAAACCAGCTAGAGAACAAAACCCCAGACCAAGAGTGGACCCTATTCATAGATAGAGC
The DNA here is from genome assembly GCA_009801015.1 of Silene noctiflora. NCBI lineage: Eukaryota > Viridiplantae > Streptophyta > Magnoliopsida > Caryophyllales > Caryophyllaceae > Silene > Silene noctiflora. The sequence continues at coordinate 18,978 of VHZZ01010711.1, read as the reverse complement.
ATCTAATGCAAGGGGCACAAAGTTAGGATTAGTGCTAAAATCACCACAAGGAGACACAATAGCTCTGGCTGTGAGCTGTGAATTCAACGCTTCTAACAATGAAGCTGAATACGAAGCCATCATAGCAGGATTCAAGGTATGTTTAGATCTTGGTGTTTAGGATTTAAAGGTAAGAACTGACTCTCTATTAGTTGCCAATAAAATGAAGGGAATTTACACAGCCGAAAATGAAAAAAATGATCTTATATTTGGAATATGCTAAAAATTTGAGCTCTAAATTCCGTTCATTTGACATTGATCAAATACCAAGAAACCTGAATATCCATGCTGATGCCTTGGCCAGTCTTGGTTTAAATTTCACTCATGCTACTTTTGACAAAATACCCATCGTTCATTTACTTGAACCATCTATCAGCAAGCCTGAACATGCGAACCCTGTTAACATCAACAGTAATTCTTGGACCAAACCTATTATGATTGGTTCCTCTAAGGTATATTACCGCAGGATAGGCATGAGGCGAGGGCCTTTAAAATAAAAGCATCTACTTATTCTATAATCAATGACACTTTGTTTAAGAGATCTCAAGCTGGACCATATTTAAGATGTCTTGAACCTGAAAAAGCCAAACAAGTACTCTAGGAGATCGTGATGGATACTGTGGAAACCATAGAAGAGGAAGAAGCCTAGCCAGCAAGATACTCAGGACTGACTATTACTGGCCTACCCTGAGGGCTTATTGTTTGGAGTATTATGCAAAGTGTGAAGCCTGCCAGATACACGCCCTAATAATTCATCAACCATCAGAATTACTTCATTCGATTTCTGCACCCTGGCCATTCATAAAGTGGGGCATGGACATAGTAGGAAGGTTACTTATAGCTCTAGGCCAGAAAGTATTCATGTTAGCCATGACAGAATACTTCTCCAAGTGGATAGAAGTTGATTCCTATAGGCAGATCACTGAAAAAGAAGTGATATCCTTCATTAGGACAAATATAATTTGCAGATATGGAGTCCCTTCGGAAATAGTGTGTGACAATGGCACACAATTTGTTGGAAGAAAGACCAAAGCTTTCTGCGTTAAATGGAATATCAATTTGGTAACCTCAACCCCTAGATATCCAAAAGCTAATGGTCAGGCTGAATCAAGCAACAAGGTAGTCATCAACTGCCTGAAGAAGAAGTTGAAAAGACGATGAGTTAGATGGGCAGAAGAACTTCCATTAGTACTATGGGCAGACATGACAACTCCAAAAACGTCAACTGCCCAAACACCTTATTCATTGGTGTATAGTTGTGAAGTTGTAGTCCCTAAAGAAGTATGAGTGCCAACGTCAAGATACAGCCTGAACAACATTGAAGCAAACAACAGACTGATGCAAGACAGCCTAGTCCTAACAGAGGAGTTAAGAGATGCTGCCAAAATCAGGATAGCATCATACTAACAAGCGGTAGAAAGAACTTATAATAACAACGTCAAGATTAGAGTCTTTAGGGAAGGGGATCTTGTCCTATGAAAATTATTCCAAAATATAAAATAAAAATCAGCAGGCAAATTCGCCACTGCATGGGAAGGTCCTTACTTAATCGACTCAATCGTTGGTCAAGGAGAATAAAGGCTCTAAACCCTAGAAGGCGAAATGATCCCAAGGTACTGGAATGTAACTCATTTGACATTATTCCATGTATAATAAAAGTAGGCTCAACCCTGCCTTAATCAGGTAAAAATTCATTACAACTGTCTGCGTTTTATGTGCATTATTCTACATGAATTGCCTGAAAGGTGTGGTTGCCTTATGTGATAAATGTGGAATCTACATATAACTTTTATACGAATCTCATATATCTAACCTTGTTTATATCTTGAATGTAATGCTTGAATCCTCAACAATTATACATGAATAAGTCTTTAGGATTGAGGGTTGCTCTGTTATATGTCTTTTTTTTTTTTTTTGCCCCTGTCATACCTAACGAAGTTGGTAACTCACACCAGATACGGTGAATATCAGGACCAATCAAGCATGAAATAATTGCCTGACCTGACTATTTACTGCACACCTATACAACCGGCTGGACGCAGCACCATGACAGGGTAGACGATGTTTTATCCTAAGCACTTGTCCAAAATTCTTCTGCACAGGCCGAATGCCAAGCCCTTCAGCCAGGCAGGGAGCATAAGCCCTCCACTCAGGCCGGATTTCCCGCTTCCTCCAACTACTACGGTGTAAACTTTAGAAAGTCGAAGGACTAACGTAGGCTTAAAATGCCAGTATAAAACAGGTTAACAGGTCGAAAAAAATAGGTTAACAGGTTGGAAGAAAACAGGTTAACAGGTTTGAGGAAAACAGGTTGACAGGTTTTGAAGAGTGCAAGCTAACAGAATAACAAGATAAGTAAAAACCAGGCTTCAAAAGCCAGTTTCATTGATAAAAGCCCTTACCCCCTGGGGCAAAGGCACCAAGATATAATTATCCAGGTCAGGGATAATCCCCCTGACCAACAAGCAAAAACAAACATAAAAATGAAATTGTCTTTTTAGGGACGTCCTCCCTGGATAGGCCAATTCCAAATATTTACCATTAAGAGGCAGTATCAGGATCATCATCCCTGGCCTGCTCAGCATCTACATCCTGCTCCCCCTCAGAGTCAACCTTCTGATCTTCACAAAAATTATGCAGGTTAGGATATTTGGCAGAAGCAATGGCAATCTCAGCTTAAGGATTCCAACTTACTCTAGCCTCCACAGGTTCAGACATAGGGCCCACCTTATCCTTGATAAAGAAGTTTAGGGAAACATCATCAAGCTTTCCCTCCAAGTCATCTTTTGCAAGGTTGAGCTCCTCATTCCTATCCAAAGCCTCCTGAAAAAGTTGCTTACTTGACCCAACCTCAGCCTTAGCAGCATCAAGCTCAACCTGCACCCGTTCTAGATTAACATTGAAAACAACCAGATCTCCTTGGGAATAGTCAAGCTCAGACCTCAGCTTATCATAATCAGATTTCAAAATATTAATTATGGCCACCAATGAGGTAGCCTGATAAGCATTAAGGAGACATGCCATTGCACCCTGAAGAAAAAATAAAGTACTAGACATAATAAAGCCACCCCATAATAGAAAATAATAATAAGAAATGACAAACCATAGTAAGATAGATACCTCCTGCATAAACCTAGAGGCATTTACCAAAAGACCAACAACATGGTCCACCGCACAACAGCCTTGGTGGAAGTCTCAATAGGGTCCGTTTACAGCATTGAAGCAGAGTTGGAACCAAAGTAATCTTAAATATTCTCCGTGGCAGCATCCAAATTATCCACCCTAACCTTAACCTCCTTAATAGTGGCAGGAATATCAGCCTCCTCCTGTTTCCTCTTCTGGGCTGCTGAACTAGTTTGAGCATGAGAAATCGGGGTGGCAGGGAAAGTTGATGTAGCAGGTAAATCACTCAAGTAGGCAACATGGTATCTTATTGCCAGAGGTTGAAGCACCAGCAGCTTTAGCAGGACTGGGCACCTTGGGAGTACCTTCAATCTTCAGGCAGCGAGGAAAACGATCTGCCACAAGACAAAATGGCCATGTCTTCTCCATAATGGGAATATCCAGAAAAGATGTAACCTTTTCAGAAGGATACTCAATATTGGGTGTCCAATCATCCATTACAACAGAAGGTACACGTTGTTTAGTCATTAGAATTTTATTTCAAACTAACAGATTATTTACAGGATGTATGCAGGAGAAAATAAATAAGTCAGTACACTTACCACCAACACATGCCTCATAATTCAGATACGCTAGGTCGGGCCCATTGGTATTGGTCCTGATAAACATGTAGCCAGCAACCCAATTTTTGTCATGGCCACTGTCTAAATTGCTGAGTAGAGGAACAGTTGAGGGCCTAGACTTGAAACTAACCCTACCCGGACAATTAGTCTTAAGGGATATAGCAAGCCATCGGGTCTTCTAGGGAAAAGGATAAATTGTGCTTATTGCATAAAAATTCGATAGAATAAACTACCTTCTAGATTATGGGCATAAGTTGGTAAGGAGGAACACCGATTTCCTTGATTACTTCTATCATCAGGGGAGAGAGAGGAAGCTTGCAACCAGCTCTGAATGCCCAGTCAGCCCTGATAGGGGAATCTTCAGGTATCCACACCTCAAAATCAGTAGGGATGACGTCTTTTTCCTTCAAAAATTTCTGAACTCAAGTTTGAGATGATTAGGAAAATACTGTTGATCGTTCAAAGCCTTAGTGGGTTTGAACTCAAAATTATTGTGAAAGATGGATACCATTTCGAGAGGACGAGCAGATGGATTTTTAGATGCAGTTGCTTGACTTTCATAAGAAATTGGTTGGTTTTCAGAGACTATTTCAGCAGGAATTGCAACATAAGGAACGCCAGGGGTCATGACGCCTCTAGTTGATTTCTTTTTTACAACCATGGTTAAGGATTTCAGAAGATTTTGAGGAATTAAAGCAAGGTTTGAAGATGAAGATTGGAGAAGGAAGTAGAATTTTTAGAGGAATGATCGGTTTTGGGTGAAGGTCAATTCAAAAAGTGAAAGTTAATTTATAGCTGGCGAAACTAGGGTTTTTAACTGCAACTTGAAGTGTAATAATTGAAGAGGCAGCAGTTATTAAACACCCGTCGCATTACACCGCAAATTAGCCGTTGCAAGATTAATTAGATTTCAAACCATCACAAAGAAGTTTCTTAAATTGAAGGTTATCCCATGATATTACTGGCATGACCCAACAATAATGAGGAGATAAGAGCAATTGTTAGGCATGAATTCTCCAAGATATTTCAGGGTAACTTTCTACCCTGGCCCGACTATCAGGGCACAAGAATGTCAGAATAGGATAAGACTTGCACCATGCAAGGAGATGAATTTGGTCGAGTATAAAGTCAATATTTGACCAAGTCTAAGATAATTATATAAGGATATTTTGGGCATTATTACAGCATTTATGGAGAAGATTATTTCATAAAGAATCAGCAATTATTCGAGCAATTAAGCACATTAAAGGAGCGATCAATGGCGACATTAAGAGGGAATTTTGCGCCATAATGAGTAAGATAATCTTACCGTTCAAGCCAAGCTATATAAGGAAGTTGCCAAGATCATTTGAACACACACTACAATGCAGTATCAAACAATTCCAGCTACATTGCGATTATACTTAGATAAAATATACAACATTGTGCTTATTATACTGAAATCCTCAAAATACATAGTGAAATACTCTGCTAGCTTGGTGCCCGTGGTTTTTTCCCATCTAAGGGTTTTCCACATACAAAATTTGTTGTCTTGTTATTTTCTTTATTTACTTTACATTTCGTATTTCTTAGCCTGCCCTCCATTCAGTACTGATTATTAGAGCTAGTTGACCCTGCCCAGACATTACCCTGAACTGATTTAGCTTTGCACAAAATCCATGCAAAACAATTTCCATGGAGGTGACAAGTTCACAAAAGAGGGCATGATCCTCAGTATTTAGACATGATCCCTGATGAATGAACTTCTGTCAAGATCTTGTATCACATGTTTAATTCCCAGTAGTTCTTGGTAATAGGACACAAAAGCAGCATTGACATTATCCATCCATGTTAAAATGTCTCCATGGGGATTGCAAATTCGCCCCAACAAGTGCTTGTTGTTTTCTTTGTTCAATTTTGACAAAATATATCTAGAAGAGCAAACATTATGATTAATCCCCTGAATTTTAGCTTGTTAGGAGAGCATGTCCAGTTCAGCTAATTTAAGCTTCTTATAATTATCAATTAGAAGAACTTCGTCATCTTGCAAGTTGGTATCCCAAGGAGCAGCATTAATTTGTTCCTGACAAATTAAATTCTAGGTTTCTCCCCAAGCATCAATAACTCATTTGGAGATGCCACAATAGTCCTTCTTGTGAAGGTGAGTCATTTTTTTCTTGACATAAGTCAACTTCCTGAAGAGTCTGTACATAAGTACAAGATTTTGTCCATCCAACCTGAACAGTTTCCATGAAATAGGGATTGACAATCCAGCAATTCATAAAAATAATTTGCTTGCTTCTACTCTGATCCTCGAACACATTAAATAGTAAAGGTGAATGGTCAAAGATGCCAGGGGTAAAAAGATCAAGCTAGTTGGTGTTGACTAAGGCTTTGTCATGTTTAGACCAAACTCGAGACCCATCGTGGTGCTTGTTAGTCCAGGAGTAGGTATATCTACTAGTATTGAGGTCATGTAACTCACAAGTTCCAATGCAGTTGTTAAAATCCTGAATCTCAGAGAGTTTAGGAGGATTTGGCCCTATTCTCTCAGAGACATTCCTAATTATGTTTAAATCACCCATAAGAATCCAATTATTAATAGAAGTGGGTAGACCAACTAACTAAGACCAAAGATCTTCTCTATTTTTGGCAGTATTACACCCATAGACATAGAAATATCCATTTCATAATTGGTAGCAGTATGAACTAAGCTACAAAGGATAACCTGTACACGAATGAACGTTTTAACCATTATAATAGTTTTAGAATTCCAGAAGATTGAAATACGACCATTAAAGTGAGTTGTATAGTTATTGACAATATTATAAGATGCAATTTTTTTCATAATAAGCCTAGCATTGTGTTCCTTAACATGAGTTTCTAGGATACCAAGTATATCCAGTTTATTTTTAACCAAGAAATTTTTAACCATTTGGTGCTTTTGGGGATAATTAAATCTCCTAATGTTCCAAGCAGAGATTTTTATTGAGATGTGGGATTAGGAGGATCTCCTTCCTTATGGGAATCCACCATATCAGCTGCTGCCACAAGTAAAAATTTTAACCCAATGAAATCTGAAAGAGCTCCAAACTTGTTAGTAGTGTTAAAGATGTTTGTACCAGTATCCTTTTTTTTCCTTGCCCTGATTATGCACTTGACCCTAGTGACAAACTTTTATGTACCATATGTCATGGACCCCTGGCTGCTGGCATTCTGCGCCCTCATCAGTCCCAGATGGAGGTAAGACAGATACCAAAGGAGTTGGAGAACATAGCTAGGACCATTCTGAATTCCCCACAGGCTCAGTGTTATTAATCTGCTCATCCACCATGGGAGGAGTTGGGCCTAGCTCAGAGCTTTCTGAGGTTACAACAACTGAGTCCGGAGTAGTGTCAGGGGTAGTGACAATAGGTTTATAAACAACAGTGGGTGTAGTTATAGCTTTATTTAGTTTACACGCATCTTTTGTGTGGCCAGGTTTCTTGCATACATCACAAAAATAAGGCATCCATTCATAAACTACCTTTTGTGAGATAAGCTCATGGTATGAGGTAGTGAGAAAAAGTTCCTCTGGTAATTTCTATGAAATATCCACCTTAAATATAACTCGAGCAAAAGAGATTTTGGTCTTGTAGGTAGTTTTAATATCGGCAAAAAAAAGGTGTCCCAAATTTGCTTGCAAGCCTACTTAAAGTTGCACTAGATCAACGAAATGGGTCAAGGTGAGGGAAGAGGATCCAGATAGGGACTATGGTCATGGTCTCCATTTCCTGAGAAAAAGTAGGCGACCATTTTTTTAGGATCAGAGTATGAGCTCCCATATTCCATTGTCCTCACTTCAGAACGGTATTTATGTCCTCAACACAATGAAAGCAAAAACTAAACCTGCCATTCTTAAATAGTTGGATAGAAAGGGTTATGTTAAGCCAATACTTCTTCGCATATTCTTCCAATTGATTCAAATGAGTCCTACCCCCTAAGGATATGGCCCAATAAAGTTAATTTCCAATAGTTTATCCCCTCCTCAACATCGTCCTTCAACTTTTTCACAACTTCAGCATTAACAGACTCCTCACAAAAGAAAAGGTCCGTATATACTCTCTTGAGGCTTTGCAATCTTATTCCAGGGTTTAGGTCCCACTATGCCACCAGTAATCGCAGGTTCCTCGTGAACAAGAGGTTCCACATGAACAGTTGTAGATGTGGAAGCCACATTATGAGGATAACTCCTAGTAGGTGCAACAGGATTAATAACAGTAGTAGAAGCCAAATTAATGGTAGTAGTATTAGCAGGGATTTCTGTAACACCAATTGGAGTATTAGATCTAGGTAGAACTGATCGAGAACTAGTAGATGGATGTAATTGAAAAGAAAAATTATGAATTGCTTAATTAATTAAGGTATTAACCATAGGAAGAGTTCTTACAATCTTATGATCTAGGGTGCAAATGAGTCATGGAGTCCTGAATTGAACCTTTAGTAGTCACGGTATCCCGTCCTCGCAGTCTCCCTCTAGCTCGAGCCATGAATCTAAGTTGAAAAACATGTTAGGGAGAAATTTTTCACTCTCTATCATGGATTCTGTTTTCTCAACGATATCGGAGCATACTTATTCTTACTTGGAAAGGATTACTGAGATGGTTAGGGTTACTTATTCACACGGGCTTTAACAATTGTTCATATATTTTTCAAATATTTCTATTTAGTTTGCTGAATCAAAGGTGCTTCGAAATTACTGCCTAACTCATCTTACATAAAATGACTTATATTGCTTCGACATCATACAATTCATAAAATTAACATGGATTGGCGTTGCTCAAATCCGTTACCATCTCATGTGCTATCTATTACGCACTCTTAGGCTGTTTGTTTGCAGTGCCATTTTATTATAAGGTGACATTTAATTATAAGCTCTCACATACAGTGCATAGGCTCTTTATGAGGGAGGTTTCATTATAATTTTTGTTTAAAAATGTTGTTTTTTAACATCCTCAAATGGAAGTGCCCTATGACCTATCTCTTTACTTGACGCATATATGTATGATGCAAAAAAAAATTTTAGCTATGGTTTCAAATTGTTGTACTGCTGTCTATAAGAATATAAAGCCGCGAAAATAACTTTGAGCACGAACTAAACTATGGAGGCTTGTGCATGGAACTAACTATAATCTTTTCGTGGCTATTACATATGAGTCTATGTTAAGGATCTTTGAGATGTCGAGGAGATCAAGAGCGATGAATCTACTCCAGGTTAGTGTAGCCTTTCCAATTCTCTTTAATATGCGTGGTTTAAAGTATTGGTTTCTAGTGTGAACTAAAGTGCTTGAGTAGGAGGCCAAATACCTGCTTTACTGTTGTCAGGTTTCAACGTTAGGTTTGGTCACAACTTTTAATAACTATTGTTCTCCTTGACATTTTACCAGCTTCCGTCCTTAAAAAGAAATATGACATGCTACGACATTTTGCCCCTATTGTTTTTCGGTGTTATGAACCTGAAAATGAATGTCGCAACCCTTGTTTGTTAGGTGCCATTTAAGATCGATGTTCACTAATCTTTGGGGAGAATTCAAAGTGCAAGTTCAATGCTTTGTGTAGGCTGAATCACTATGATATAGATTTAAATTTATAAAAGCAATACTCACTAATGTCTTACGAAAGTATCAAGAGCAAGTACGATTAAGCTAATTAACAGATATTGTATTTGAACAATGAGAGTAAAATTTAGCCGAAGACATGTTTTGTAGGTTGTTCGTTGTATGTATATTAATTTGATGTGGTATTTGTCACTGTTACA
>VHZZ01010700.1:33057-46376 GCA_009801015.1 Silene noctiflora | reverse complement strand
ACAAAATCCGTAAGACAGACTTACTCGATCGAGTAAGTCACTTACTCGATCGAGTACCACACCTACTCGATCGAGTACCCATCAGGCCTGACTCCAAACTGACATAACTTACTCGACAGAGTAAGTCCTACTCGATAGAGTAACTATAGGGACCGAAAACCGTAGTATTACAGTAATAATATCCGCTATCAGTAAATACATGAGTATATATATAAAAAAAAGAAGGTAGATTTACTTTCAAACCTAACAAATGCACGGAAAAAATAAAATATTGATAATCATTTGCGCTCCTAGAGATGGCAACACATATACATTGACAATATGGTCTAATACATGGAATACAACTAAATATATCGAAAAGTAAAATGGGTCGAATATTACACCACTTGCTTAGATAAGACGATTATTTTTGCTAATATCTAGGGACTATTTTTTTTTTTATCTTATTCGAACAATTCGACCCGTTTTAATCTTAAGACAAATCGACCCCTCTTAAATGAGAAGTTGTGATCGACAATAGCGTAGAAAAACATAACAAATCTTTCTCAGTGTTAGGAGCCAATAACAGAATATACGCCAAAAAATCTAAATAAAATTACAAATGGAGCCAATGCCATCGAATTGAATCCATTACATTTCCCATGTAGACACGGCACAATACATGTAACACCCCCTTACTCCAAAGTGCCTTACCAAGGTCACCTTAAGCATGGAGATGTTACCATCTCGGTTTCCTGAGGCAATGATAATAAAAAGACAACGAAGAAACAACTTTAAATCAATAATTAAACTGAATACAACTGTCTTATCAAAACTGTTAAACAAAGATACAATCCAACAAGGCAAACTGCCAAAATCTCATAATCTAAAACCAGCTACTAGACACGGACACAGCGGAAGACTCTATCGTGATGATTGTCCGGTCATTCCATGCGCACAAAAGCTAAACCTGCTCAACATCCTCTCACCATCCCCGAATGGATCATCACAGTTACAAAACACAACACGGGGTCAGTTACTGTCAACATCAACCAATTAAGCAATAACATAAACATTACCACACCAACTCCTCCACCACTCCACGTCACTGACTACACACCCAAAGTGTGTAGGCCTGCCAGTAGAGGACCACAGCCGTTCCCACCTAAGCCCCGCTCATCTTAACCGAGCGTTAAACCCTGTTCATTAATGTGCACATCCCCTCCCGTGGCGGGTTCCACGGAGGGCGAATCAAGAGCGTGAAGCCACTCCACTCAGCCGAGGACGCACCTCGCAACACACACCGATCACCACATCCTCCATACAATCACATACAACCACATCCATACATACATGAATATAACAACAATACGATCAATGCCAAACAACAGAAACAATAACTAAGTAGGGAAACCCTACCTGAACADCAATCACCACTTATCAATCAAAGCTCAGTAACGATCCTCTACGAATCCACCTCCTATATGACATACAATAACACAATCACTATCACACTACCAAGAATCCCCAAAAAACCCTACGACACCCAATTAGGGTTTAACCATTATCAATCAAAAGACATAAAATCAGTATATAAAACTTACCCTCGAGATAAGGAACAAGATGACGCAAACGGAACGTAAAACCGACGACTCAAGCTCCGGGATTTGCAAATAACGTGAAATAGCAATGTGACGATCTCTCGAAAGGTTTTGAGAAAGTTTTGTGTTATGAATAATGAAGAAAACGTCGGTTGTAATTATTTTATTAATCTCGCGTTATTAGCAAAACCTAACAAATCAGGCCCGTAATATAAACTTACTCGATCGAGTAAGTAGGCTACTCGGTCGAGTGACCCATACTCGATCGAGTCCCCAAAGTACTCGATCGAGTACCAGACACACAAACCCTGCTTCCAAAAGACATAAACTTACTCGACAGAGTAAATCCTACTCGGTCGAGTAACCAGAGGCAGGAAAAATCATAGTATTACAATACACCCCAACAACTCAACCCTATAACCCAGCGTAATTCTAATCTAATTTCTAACCATGTATCTCCATCTCCCTATATGGCTATACCTCTCTTCTACGCTTTCTCTAAAATTAGTCACTCATCTCCCTCGTATATGAACCCTAACCCTTCTTCTTCATGTTGATGTAAAGAACGCGCCATGTACTTTTATATTTTTCCAAGCTCACCAATATTTTTTAAATAAATGTTTGCATGTCTCTTTCGATGGTTAATTAATGGTTTTTTCAAGAGGAATAACCAAATAAAAAAGGTTAAATGTTTGCCTCAAACCTTAATTTGTGTCCTTCAGAACACGGTGCTAGATCCACCATTATTTCTTTTTTTTTTTCATTATTTTTCTGTTTTATATACTCATATCTATTTATTTCGATTTTTTTTCTCACGAATTAGTATATTTTTTTCGAAAATATATTTACGTTTTAAAGCTTTTGATTTTCGCGCTGCAGTTGTCTTTTCCCTGGAAGTATTTTCTTGTTGTATACTTTTCTATGATGATTATATGAAGTTTTTATTTATTATTTTGTAGAGTAATAATTTGTAATTTCTGTTTTGTAAGTTTTAAATCATGTTTTTTTTTTAAATTTTACGATTTTTTGATTTTTGAGGTTACAATTATATTTTAACATATGTTTTGTATGGAATATTAATATTTGGAATCACTAAAGTAATTAATAGGTTGGAGAGAGAAAAATAAAAATGAAAAGAGGAGAGAGGGTAATTAATTGTGTACATAAAATGTGGAGGATCCTACTAAAATAAAAGTTTTTTCATCCCTAAAAATCATGGACCAATAGAATTGCAAGAAATGTTTCGGCTTTTATAGTATAGAGATGAGATTTTCATACCACTTAGAGTCTACCTATCGAATTTGACAATCAATCTCGTGTCTTGGGGGGAATATAGCAGTCAAAGAATGAATCACATTTATTACTCATACAGTATTGCGCAACATATACAATTTTTTGATTTTTCATAATAAATAAAATTTAAGAACTTGACAATTTGTTTCTCTCCTTTGTAAAATGGAGTGTTTATTGTTGATCAATCAAAGGATCGTTAAAATAATACAAGTAGATTTTTAACAATTATTGGCGATGACTTTTACTGTTCATTCAATCTAATGACTTTTCATAAACTGATGTGGATATAAAGATTATTACAGGTTGTATGAAAGTAACCAAGCATCTATTGAGACAACAAGATTAGAATTCGCCATGCACTAACATGTTTTGAAATGCACTATTATATGCCAACACAAGCACTTAAATGTAACACCCTTAATTATCAAAGTATCTAAGACGACAATTCGGGATAATGAAGCGTTTTACCATCACGGAGTAAGTGTGACACTGAAAGCAAATCATTCAATCTCCTCCAATAATCAAATTAACTTACATAAAAGTTTACATAATTCCAAACCATTCTCAAATGAATTAGAGCGGAAATCTTTAAATCTTAAAACTAAAATAATGTATATCACCTAAGAATCTATCATTATTAAGTTCAGCTAAGATAGTACGCTCCACTCGCCTAACCCCCTACAAGGAGCCAACAATTCACTTTATCCAATCATGTGTATGTCAAGACTACTCATAGTCGAGAACCGCAATGATTTATTAAAAAAAAGAGAACAAATGGACAAAAAATAGCATGCAACCACAAGGTCGAGTAAATACAAAACCAAACAAACAATTACAATCGATAAACATGTCGCACTAGCCAAACAGACTTGCACCAAATAAAAGACTCGCTAACCAAAACCAAATTGCTAATTCGAAACTCAATATTCAACTGTCATCCCCTGTTTCGAGTGTTTAACACCCTTCTGAGAGTGTCCCTCAAGCGATCAACCAGACTTGGAGTCGGCTTCCCACACGAACTCCCCAAGCTCCACCTCATCGCATAACCACCACTTCCCAACCCTTAGAACCTCCCGCCACCTCTAAGTGCCCTTCCCCACCCCCAAAGACACCCAATAAAGTGCGAAACTAGGGATAGTCTTTTTACTTCGCTCCATTATTCATTCTTGATTTTTTTTTTTCTTTATCCGTGAACAAACCAAACGCATCAAAATTTATTTTGTCATCAAGGCCAAATTATATGAATAGTAGGCTTTGCAGCCAATCTATTATTACACCCTTATTAAGCGTCTTATTTGCAGAAATTGGAACAGAGAAGCTACGAACAAAGAAGTCTAAGTAGACGTTTGTACGTATAATAAATGGTACAGACGGAAGATAAATTTCATTTCATGTCTGATTCAGGAAGTTTCTGCAGACTGTGTATGAAACCACTTATGTAAGACTCCTCAAGCCCTTCTGTTAGCAAGAAATCTCTCCATTTGGCATGGTTGGCTCGAGCTATCCTAGCCACTTTATTTTCCGGGTTCATCACCGTCTTAACAGCTTTACAAACCGCCTCACGAGTAAAGAAACCGTCATTGTCTCCTTTCTCAACCTCGACCCCAAGCCTCAAGTCTTGGCTCATCATCCTTGCGTTGATGGACTGGTCCACAGCCTGAGGCAGCATAACTAACTGACAGTCACTCACCATGGCTTCCGACAAAGACCCAGCCCCACAATGAGTCAGAAAGCATCCTACTGATGTATGCTGCAGTATCAGCTGTTGTTGAACCCAACCGACAAGAACCATTCCGCAGCCTTTTGTTCTCTCCGTAAACCCTTCTGGTAAGGCTGATTCGAGGGTTTCACAGTCCGTAGGTAGCTTGAGCGCAGCCAGAAAGGGTATACCTGAACACAGTGCAATATTATCCATGAAGCCATGAATGGTAAAAATAATAATACTACTACAAGAGCAACATTTCTGACAAAATAGTCAATTTGGTTGAATTGCTATGGGTTTGGGTCATTTTAGGTGCAAGTCTCCTTTCGGTTTGTGTTTGTGTTGTTTTTGGCCCAGTTGGTAGAAAAGGGTTTGTTCGTAGTGTTGTTTGATTGGGTTAGTAGGTTGTTTCAGGTGGCAGCTATTAAGGGAGTTTTGTTTCGAATTCATGTATTCAGGTTGAGTCGTTTTTGTCATGCCTAAGAGCAAGTAAAATTCAAAAGCTTTTAAATAATGAGAACACCTCAAGTATTGCAATACTCAAAACAAAGACATTTGTTGTTGTCTCTTTCCTTCCACAGTTTCGCCAAATTCAACAACACAGTGGGTCGTTCAGATGATTTAAATTTAGCCTGATTGTAAGAATAAGGGTCAAGAAGAAACAAGGGACATATACTCTTCATAAAATTCATGGCATTTGCATAAATTTCATATTACCTAGTTGTATTCTAGTATTATATGGAGTACTCTACATTTCTACTGCATGAGACTGACACAACCATATGAATTGAGTTACTAACCTGTGAGTTCAAGTCCTAGAACTAGCTCCTGGAACTGGTCCTTTCTCAGGAAGCATTCGCTCCCAAGCGCGCAGTAAATCGCACTATCCTTGTGAAAACCGTTCAGCCACGAGTCAATAGACTTATCTAGTTTAGTTGCTGGTGGTTCAGGAATAACAGGACCTGCAAGGAGCAAAGGCTTACTATAATGCTTCTGAAAGTAATCACAGTAAGGCCCTTCCATTTCCGTACAGCTTTTGACACAAATGGCATCACACTCTTGGAAAGCAACTGCAAGCCTTTCAAACAATGACATCCCACCTCCAAATTTGGCCTCAGATGCATTGGACAAACTACGAGCCTCCTGAGGCTTCAACTTGACAGAAGGAACAGGGAAACCCGGCGGTGGATTCACCATCTCTTCTTCTGAGAGACAGTTAATTGGCAAATTCCTTGCATGAGGGGTCAAGTAAGCCATAGTCACCACATATACAGTGGCGTAAAACACTGACTTTACCTGGTGTTTACGAGCCAGCCTAGGGACCCACTCGGTAAAATCAAAGAAGATGAAATCGGGTTTGAGGCGGCCAAGATGAGCATCAATTGTGTCCTGAGACAAGTCCATGGCAGTCATGATGAGGGGCCGGGCTGAGGCAGAAACATCAGCCGTCGTCTGGGCTCCTTTAGGCAGCCCATCGACGTCGGGAAGTGTGATGGGAATGAATGTGATGAGGTGAGGATGGTGGTTGTGAGACGATAACTGTGGCTCAGATTTCGACGGGACTAAGAAACTAATTTTGTGATTCCTCTCAGCTAGTTTGTTGGCTAATTGGAGAAAAGAAGTAATGTGGCCAAAAGCAAACCATGGGCACATTGCTATGTGCAATGACTTCTCATTGCCTTCAGACATCATAGTAAAGTTTCTACTCGCTTATTTTTGACAATGTTAACTTTATTGAGAGTTGGCAAAAGCTTTATAAGCCCTAAAAAATGCATACAAGAGAGCAGCCTTTTTATGCACATTCACATGATAGTACCATTTCTGGATATCATTCTAGCAGATGAGTAAGAGTCCGTCTTACGTAACTCGGCCTTATAATAAGTTAGTGTAAGACCAAGACCTACTTGTGAGAAATTTGATATGTATGTATATTTTTTTTTCAAGAAGCGGAGTTCAGTCATTGCAATTGGCTTAGACGAAAGTACGAAAGAAACATAGTTTGATCCTCGAATAAATAAAATGCATAGACATGATCGCATTTCAGCGGAAGAATGCAATCAAGTCAATTACAATATTAATTGTTAAGAGGCTCACAGCGTGAAACTCGAGTCGATAACAATAAGGTTACAATGAGTAAAAACCGTAATTGAACATTGGACAGATTTCAACAATATTCTGATGCAAAAACCGCTTGGAGTCTGTGTGAACTTGCGTGGTTGTGCTTATGCTTCAATTGTACCTAAGCACGTTATATTTTTATTGAAAACGACTGCTTTATCTATGATTATTTAAAACTCTTTCAGCTTTACATTATCTTTGCTTTTAAGAACACATTACCAGGCAAACCAGTAACTAGCCAACTAAAGGATGCAATGAAAACAATGCGTCGTACCAATTTTATAGGATCTCTTTCAACATGTTTTATTCACTCTTGCATGACTGCACCTCTATCTCCTTCAAATAGCAATAATATCTAACCAACAACCTCCTTACCCTTCAACTTCATACTTCATCCGTTGTCGTCTCGTTAATGCGTACTTCTCACTCCTCAGTCTTCTGCCCCAATCGATTGTTTACTCTTGACTCAATTACTTCTTACTAAAAGGTAAACAAATAATTGGGACGGAGGGGATGTATATAGTTTGCTTCCGATGTTTTTATTACTTTCTTCATATTTTTCAAAAATATACTCACAACCAATTAAACGGAGTTCAGTACATCATTTTCATTATTTGCTTGGACAGTTATTTTCATTGTGATTAATTTTTCCAGCAAAGCTTCATGAAAGTCGATTAATCAGTATTCTAATGATATCCCAGTTGACATGTTAAGCTAATTGTTGAAGCCTAATCAATGATTTATTCAATACATTCACAAATAAAATGAATGAAAAATACGGAAAATACAGTAGGATCCTAGCCATAGCCGTAACCAAGCATGGAAACAGAGGCACGATTATATCAGCTATTACTTTAACACTTATTGTTGCCTCCTATCGGGTATGGCAAGTAGAATGATTGGCTTTGAAGGTCTAAAGAAAGGCACATCACATCTGAAGTACCCTTTCCGCTCCAACTGAATAATTTCTCCGTGTTTCAGGTTCCTCATATTTGCATCTCCATGCTGAAGTCTCCTTCTTAGTAACAGGATTCAGCACATCAACGAAATCTTCATCCTCTTCCATCTGACTCAATTTAGAGGAGGAAGATGGTAAGAAAAGCTGGTTTTAAGTACAAGAAGTGCGAAACAACCAAAAGCCTTCATCTCAGACAACCATTTAACTTGAAAAATAGACTCATATTGATAATCAGAGATCGTACCCATATACAAATTAAACCAGCAGATAAAAGAAGTAACGAACAACTAAGCATCTAATTCAAATGAAACGATCTCATATGAGAATTTGGCACAAAGCATACAAATTTTGTAAAGAAAAACCTACCTTCTTCTTTGAGATTAAATAATCGAACTCCATGATTTGAAGCTACTAATTCATCTATGACAGGCAGCCAGGTTAGTTTCAACTTGGTGGTCTTGACAGATCCTTGAAGCTTGAGAGCCCCCACTAATTGTGTCACATGTCCTGTTTCATCTGTCTTAATCTCTTTAATTATGACATTGCTCCAATCCATCAGAGTTACTTCTTCATTGCCAGAAACGGCTGTTGCATCGGCTTACTCAATCCATATGTTCTTAGTGTACGTCATGGACTTTTCCCCGGCACCCTCATATATTTTGTCTGGCTATGATCCGAGTATATGGCACCTCAGGACCATTTGTAAGTGTGATCAAAACACGATGCTCCTCAACCACAGCAGTATGTCGGGCACACACAGGATCAATGATCTTTTTGTTTATAGTCCAGAGCCCCACTCCATGAGATTGAGATTTTTGGAAGCTCCCTACAGCAAAGATAGCCAGTAATTAATTTTAACCTTATACTCAATTTATATGTTAATGCCAATACAAATATTGCATAAAAGCAAACAAAAGTAAGATTAGGAGTTTCATCTTGTGAGCACTGCACCTGCTCGAGGATGAACTGAATCAAGGCGTCAATTTTCAGGCCTCTACGACGTCTATGTACAATTCCTTGGACAGTGGGAAAACGAGGGTCAGACCAGCCATCAACCTTTCCATTAGGAGGTTACCTTCGTGCTTCTAAGCAGCTTTATATCCAAAACGTTAAGCCCAAGACAAGTCCGTTTGATGCTTTCGAGCCTCTATCCCAATCTGACCATGCTTTTTTGCAAATAATGAACCTATATGGAATAGAGGCAAGAAGAAGGAATTGCTACTTGCTGATTTGGTATCTAAAATCCCCTGAAAACATTCTAGGTTCATCAAAAGAAAGCAATGGTGATGTGGACCTCAGCAGCTTTCCTTTGAGTGAGCTAGAATCAATCGAAGACATAAATGTAGCCTATGAATTTGAAGGGCACCAAGATTTGAGTAGTCCATTAAACTTCAACGAGGTTGAGGATTTCCAAGGTGATGATGGCATTGGAGGTTTAAAAATACCAATGGATGACCTCTCTGACCTAAACATGCTGCTATGAGGATAATAGACTGTACGAATTTAGCGAGTTGACGACGATAATAGATTACACACATTCTTTTTGTATTCTTAGTCTTTAGATATCTTGAAAAAGAGTTAATGTGACTGACAGTTCCCTCCTGTAGAAAATCACAAATTCTTAATAACATTTTTGTCTCCCTTTTCTTCTTATTTCGTAACTATTTGTTGACACAACTTGGTGAAAGACCACCTCATACAATAGTTTGTAATTCGCCCATGATGCATTGTCTTACAATCAAAATCGACAAGTAAAAAGAAAATTCAGAAACAAAAGTCAGAGAATGCTGGCACCAAACAAACAAACAAACAAAGCTTAAAAGAGCAAATTCAGATTACAAGACAATAAGCCTCTTATCAAAGAGAAGCCTCCATAATGACCATGATGAGAGACCGCCTCATGCAATAGTTTGTCATTCGGCAACCCTTGATGCATCGTCTTACAACCAAAACAAACAAAGCTTGAAAAAGCAAATTCGGATTACAAGACAATAAAACTTCCATAGTGACCATAGTTTGTAAAACAACTGAAGTCCTATAAGAAAATTATACCCAACAAGAAAATGATTGTGAGATCATGCCATGGAAATTTTCACAAGACTCCTTGCTGCTTGAAGTATGATACTGGTCGTTGTCGAGTGAATAAAAGACCATCTCATTACCAATACGTTTCGGCAGATAAATCCGGTTTCTCATACTGCTATATTTCGCTCCTACAAAAAATGATAAGGCTGAACTCACAAATACCATGAAATCCCCTAGGCATTTCAATTCAGCCCAAAGCTCCTCATTCACATCAAACGTGTACAATTCAACCTTCGATCCAACATCTTGAATAAAAACATAGATTAATTGTCCATTAAGCTCGGCTACATAGCACTCATTTAGATCTGTATCGTCGTTTTCTTGTAATGGACCCTTGTAAACCTCCCAAGTGCATCCTTCATCCTCCATTTTAAGAACTCCCAGATTACCATTCTCATCTAGAAAGTAAAAGGATCCATCATGATATTTGGGGCTCGAATTATAGTTACTTTGGAAATCAACACTCCCTTCAATCTCAAAAACAACTGTAAACCATTTGTCATCTCTAGCTTGAAGAAGGCTGATGGTTGCATGAGCCATACCGGAAATTCCAACCGTCAAAACAGTCCGAAGAAGTAGGACATGTTGAAAATAGAAAACTTGAATGACCAGGAGCCAGGGATTCAGTCAGGTATTCACCACTCTCACCCGTAAATAGATTAATAAACTGTAAGTAACACCCCTCGTGGGAGCGCATAATCAGCTACCCATCTTTAGAAAACTCTATTGTAGATACGATCAAGATTGAACAAGGTATTTTCTTGGTAATTGAACCATCATTTGAATAAGACGGATCCCATAACTCACAAACACCTTCATTATTCTTAAGGAACATAAATAAAGGTAGTGAACTGTTAGATTTCCATGCTGGTTTAGGAATAACAGACCTCAATTTTTTGCATGTGGCACGAAGATTTAGGCAATCAAACCAATGCAAAGAATTGTATACTGATATCAATACTTGAGATGGAAGTTGCAAGAACCTCCAACTCCTCAACTTGCTTACTGTTTTCAACACCAGTATCCTCCATCTTTTCCACAATAACTTTCTTAAAAGATGGTAATCTGTCAAATTGAATTAAGATAAAGGTATTTAATTCATTATGCTATAAAATTTCATTTGTCAGCTAGTTTAACTCGTAATGACATCATTTAGGCTAATTTCGGATCCTATAAACTGCCCAACCTCAAATAACGCGTAAAGATTAGTTCTTTGATCGACTTTAGAGTTGCTATCAAAATCTTAATTATAGGATGAACATGTTATAATCAGACTTTTGGTTCCAAATTTTACATTCCTTGCTCTTACACATATAAAGAAGCAAGTAAAACCATCTTATGCGAAAATTTGCAACAACAACAACAACAATAATAATACTGTAGCCAACCTTGCAGGATTGTAAGGCATGAACCAAATAGGACCATCGGAAAAACTCTGGAAATTGGTATGAGACGACAAGAAAACGTAACTACTATCTTGTAACCGGTATTGATGTATGGTATCACTCGCTAGATTTACCCTATAAACACAATTCCCTTCAATTTGACCATCAGAGGCGTCAGCACAACACCAACTACAGCAATTATCACCTAATAAAAGCGCACAATCTCCTAACGTATCGACTTGAATCCACTCCATTTTCGAAAAATCCAATTTCCAAACAAAGAGCTTCAGAATATCATAACCTAACTGCGGCGGTATTATGGTTACGCCATACAACACACCGCAAACTTCAACCAAATAATGAGGTCTTCTATAAAACATCTTATAAACGATCCTTGAACTCGGACATTCTACACTCAATGCTTCAAACACAACAACAGAATTCAATATGCCATCACTATCATCAGCACCATCACCGACTGTTAAACGAGCAAAGACGGTATGAAAACTTCCATGATCATTCTCTTCATTATCATTAAACAAATCAGCATACGCAAATATATCCCCATTAAGAATAGCAGCTTTCACAATCCTCACAATCCTCACACTTTCGCCATCATGCTCGAGACGTTGTTTAACCCACTTACAACCTGCATAAAACCTGCATAAGACTAATCCTTTACAGAAGAGTAACAGAACACACTGATCATTATCGGTATCAAAGCCATCTTCATAATACGGCGGTGAATTGAAAATGTAAGTACCAGGTTCTGTGAACCTGTTTCCTCAGGTAAGTCAAGTAATTCAGGGAGCAGTATCGAATTACGAGTGATCGGGTTCCAAAGAGTATACATTGTCAAATTTTGGTGGTCTCGTAATATAAACCAGCCCATAACAGACGCAACAATCGACTTCCCGTGTAATTCAACGATTTTCTTAACATGAGAAGTATTGTTATTGATTGTTTATTTCTCAAGTCTAGAACCTTGGTTTTCATGAGTACCCAATAACCATGGTGCTTCATCTATCGATGGTATATTGTATTTTTCGTCTTCTGCCATGGTTTCAATCTTTTGATTATGCATCTTTATGCTAATGATTATGTGAATTAAACGTGTTTTGATTAAGGAAGTTTAAAATTTAAGAGTAAAAATTGTGGAAATCAATAGTATAAGAGTTGGAATTTGGCTAAAGGTAGGATCTTTTTTTTTTCTTTGGTTTGTAAAGGAATGCGGTTTGTAAGAACTTGCGGCCTCTCCCCTCCTCTCAACTCTCAAGGAATAAAGAAACCCTAATGTTGTCCACAATGGGCCATCATTCATCATTTGACACCCCAAATACTTTGGGTAAGGTGGTTTTGTTGTTCACTCTCTCTCCTATAAGACCGTCTTATAACATAAAACTAACCCAATAAAAGAAAGTCCAAACATAAATCATTAATTTATATATTAAGCTTTTATTTTATTTTGATAACTTTGTAATCTATTTTGAAAATTATTATTTAAATATGTATGTAATCATTTTATAATATTAAGTTATTAAAATAAAAATATTATTTTATATTTTAACTAAGTAATTTTGTTGGGTTTGATATTATTGGGTCAGTCTAACTAAAATTAAGTCTTACACAACAATTTGTATTTGTTATTATTTGTCTACAAATATGGGTCTTGATTTCTTGATGGTTATACCCATTTTATACAATAGAGAGTAGAGATAGCCACGAGTCGGGTTCGGGCTGGGCCACGCTTACCCCATTGAGCCCTTAACTAGCCCATGAAAGGGCCGAGTTGAGAGGGATGTTGCTCGGACCCGATCTGTGGTGGGTCTTAGGCAGGTCGTTCTCTTAATTTTGCCTAAAATGACGGGTCAAGCTCGAAAAATAGAACCCGGACACGGGCCGTATATAAGGCGGGTCGGGCTAGCCCGTTGCTTTAGCCATGTTTAAATCGACCACTAGTTGTGTCGAACCACCTTATATGACCTTTAACTACTTAGTTGGACAAAATGAATGATGAAATGACATTAACAAAAAACCGGGTTGCGAAACGTCGTCGACGTTTTATAACGAATCATCGACGTTTTTTTAAAAAAAGACGGAATTGCCCTTAGCCCCTCTCTAACCTTAATCTCCCAACTCTAACTTTTATCCTCCTTCTCACTCATCCCCACCCGTAGCACCACCACCATCACCACCAC
>VHZZ01010700.1:5052-16849 GCA_009801015.1 Silene noctiflora | reverse complement strand
GACCTCCATGAACTTACCGAATTGAGATTCCTTTTGAGCTTTAACCAACCTATGAGGGAATGGTACCATGACTTTCCTTGGAACGTTGATTTGATCATCTTTCTTTGGAGGAGCATCGTCCACTTGGTCCTTTTGCTCATCCTTCTT
Organism: Silene noctiflora; assembly: GCA_009801015.1. NCBI lineage: Eukaryota > Viridiplantae > Streptophyta > Magnoliopsida > Caryophyllales > Caryophyllaceae > Silene > Silene noctiflora. The sequence goes on along the minus strand of VHZZ01010700.1, from coordinate 16,702 downwards.
CGACCCATCATCCCCTTCTCCATTCTCTTCATTTCCCCCATTAGCTACCTCTTCCTCAACAATTGGCAGGGTCGGAGCATCATAAGAAACACCACTCCTTAGAGTGATGGCATTAGCGGTGTTTAATTGCTCTTGACACCTTTGGACATTTGAGGTGGCTAATTGGGCAAATTGAGTTTCCAACATTTTTATGGAGGCTTCCTTGGATTGGTCACTCTTGAGGAATTTGGCTTTCGTTTCCTCTTAAGTTTGGATAACTTTGGCCATCAAAGCCTCTAACTTACCCAACCCTTGGTCATTTATTTGGAAATTTGATGGGATTTGGGTCTGGTAATTTTGTTGGTAGCCATGTTGTTGTGGGTAAGGTTAGTTTGGATTTGGGTATATGGAAGGATTAACATGGTATTGGCTAGGTGGTTGTGGCACATTGGGCAATTGGTGTTGGGCGTTGTAAACATTGGAGGAACTTTTAGGAGGAAATTGAGATTGATGTTTAAAAGTTAGATAAGCATTTACCTCCTCGATTGAAACGCTACATAATGGGGTGGAATGACTTGTGCTTCCACATGCTTTACATATGGGAATTTGGCTAGTTGACATGGCATTGACTTGTTGAAGTAAAACACTAGCATCCTTTTCCTTGAGCTGATGTTGAAGGCTTGCAAGTTGGGCTTCAAAACCGCTACTATGGTAGTATCGTCATTACCTCGCAACAGAGTGGTTCGGGAATTGGCATATTGAGCATCGTGGGCGGCCATAGCTTCGATCGTACCATAAGCAAGATCGACATCAATTTGATCAAATCGCCCATTGTTAGCGGATCGAGCACTCTTCGGGACTCGGAACAACATCCATTGTAGAAGGATATGGCCAAGAACCAAGCATTCAACCCATGGTGCGGGCATTGCCTTTAAAGTTCCTTGTACCTCTCCCATGCCTCATAAAGACTCTCCGAACCTTATTGACGGAAACTTGTGATTTGACTCCTTAGTTGTTGAGTCTTCTCCGGAGGGAAGTACTTTTGATAGAATGCAAGAGCTAATGTCTCCCAATTTGAAATTCCCACAGCCTCCCTATAAAGGCTATTAATCCAAAGCTTCGCCTTATCCCTTAGAGAAAAAGGGAAAAGAATTTCATGGATTTGATCTTGAGTAACCCCCTTTTGCTTGATCATTGAGCAATAATCGCAAAAATTTTGAACATGCAAATTAGGGCCCTCCAAGGGGCTTCCACCGAATTGCTTTTGCTCCACCAAGTTGATGAAAGCGGGCTTGATTTCGAACTCCACTCCTTCAAGTTGAGTGGTAGTGATCCCCTTTGGTAGCATAGCCGTGGTCGGCTTTGAGTAGTCGGACAAATTTACCATCTTGAGAAGTCCTAAGAATAAGACAACAATCTAGGTGGAAATTGTAAGTAGCGGTCTCAAGGAAAAAGTGTTCCTTAAGACAAGAGAACAAGATAAAAACTCAACAACAAAATAAAACAATAGAACCGCTTCCCCGGCAACAGCGCCAAAATTTGATAGGAGGTCGCACACCTATGCAAAGATACCCTAGTACAACAAAATAATGTAGTATATAGGGGTCGAATTCCACAGAGAAACGGTAGTTTTATCGAGTTGTTATGAATTTATCGGAATAAAGGGTTGATTATAATTTTGGGTGAGATAAAAGCGAGTAAATAATAAAAGCAATTATGAATAAAATGGTTTAGCAAATATGATGAAAAGGAGTCTAGGTAACTCGGGTCACGCATGCAAAGTAAAATATAACATATTAGATTAAAGATGCAAACAAGGATAAATGCCTAAGCCTGTGACACCCATCTTTCACTTTTAGTGTCGGCCTTAAATCGGGTCCTAACAAGCTTTCACTATGATTTAGGTCGATCTACTACAACATGCTAGTTCTAATACAAATCCGTGCCTCTCGGCTTATAGATCATATAACAAATTAATCCTAGAATGTGATTAATAGACTAAGATTAACATTACAAATTAAGCATGTGTAGAAGCAAATATACAATATTAAAACATATTATTCTAACATACTAAATTAAATACTAATGCATGGATTCCCTCATTCCCTAGAAAAAATTAAATTTACTCACTCATGTTGGGAGAAATGAAAACTATATAACTAATGAAATGCATGAACATGATGTAGATTAATTTGACTAAGAATTTAAACATGTGATAAAAGAATGTGAAAATGTAAAATGCATGCAACTTGATTACTAAGATGAATTATGAAAMTAATAAACAAACTATGATCAAATGGTAAATTGAAATAGAGTAACTAACTTAACTTACTAATAGGAAATGATAAAGAATAATATAGAAGAAATGAAATACCAAATAGGAAATGCAGAGAAGTATTACTTGAACCTTGAACTTGGATTAGACTTGGAATCAAATGATTACAAACTATAACTAATAACTTAATGTAAAATACAAAGAAAGCTTAAAGAAAATTATGAGAGGTGGAGAAGTGTAAAAGATTGTAAATTGTGTGAGAATGTGTACAAATGAGGTCGGGACTAGCCCTCCTTATATAGTAGTCGAGGCTTGAAACGTAAGCAATCCACAAGGAATCCAATGGACTTAAATACCTATATCCCCGATCAGGAATGGGTGACCCCGATCGGGGATGCAAGTCTCCGGGTTAAATGCCTTAAATTGCCATAGTTAATGCCTGGGTATCCAATGTTTTATGTTAATGCGTTCTTGAATGCCCGGAAATGCCTTTGAGAATGTGGAATGTTTGTGGAATCCAATGCTTTGATATTTTCCATACTTCATTTGGATTTTGGGCTTCATTAAACCATTTGTTTACATTTGGCTTGGATATTCATTTTTGGCCATTTTCCTTTGAACTTTGATCATTCCTTCATGCTATTGAGCTTTCATGACCATGCATGACCCAATCCAACTTCTATTTAGCTTAGTGTTCTCGAACATTGCTTCTTTAGTCGGGATTTAGCTAATAAAAGCTATATTTCCTACAAAACACGTTAGAGGAGTACCAAGCAACTAGAACACGAATTAGCTCAAATAAACACTATAAGAAGTGCAAATAATATGTGAAAACCGAGCTAAAATGAGGGATAAAATCATATATAAAATATACTTATCAGAGGTAGTGAATAAGAAAAGCAAAACGATAAAAGTTACTTTAAATTTTTTTACGTCATATAGACAAACTGTCTTACAAACTACAACCATTTCTTTAAAGACTAATTATTACAGTTGAAGACTAATTATTACATCGAATAAAATGACGACAACAACTAACGAGGGTTAACTCCTATAATGGTGTTCGAACCCTCCCATGCAGCATCGAATCTCACATATTAGTGCCTGTAAGACTCACTGTTCCCAAAGTTTGGGTGATGATTTCACACAACACACACACACACAGGTCAACCAAAGGTTGTGCAGAGGCAATTTAAGACAATACAGATACAGAAATACAATTACAATCATATCAAATAGAACCACCAATGCTCATCGCACCATCAATGCAACACGTACCACTAATGCAATTCGTACACCAATGCTATTCGTACCACCGATACTCAAAACAATCAACACCAAGCTCCATCACCTCAGTCACTGTAATACATCAGATTTATGGTCTTAGCCTACTCGGCCGAGTGTGAGGTACTCGACCGAGTAGCTGTCGTGAGTAGTTTGTCAGAGTTCTGTTTGTTGTGAACTCGGGCGAGTGAGTTAGCACTCGATCGAGTGTCCTGCACTCGGTCGAGTATGTCTTACTCGGTCGAGTGGCTCGTACTCGACCGAGTGTCCGGTTCGTTATAGGTATTTCCGCGGTTTTGATTGAGATAATTAGAGGAGTATAAAAGGGCGAATTAAGCATTCTAAAGCAGTTACTAAGTTTTTCTTAAAATCCAAACTACGTACACAGCTTATCTAATCATCCTAATCATCTCCATGGCTAGGGTTGATCGACCGTGATTCTTTGCATCTCGTTTCTCGTGTCGATTTCGTCAGTATGTCTCTAGCTTTCTTCTTAGTCGTTTTATGGTTGTCTTTAGGGGTTTTGACAAACCCTAATTTGGGGTTTTTTGGGGGAAGTTAGAGTGTTGGTGATGGTTGGTTTTGTGAGCCATTGCGAGAGGTGGTCTCACCCCTATTGTTCGCCCCTTACGCTCTCTCGGCGGGGAAGGGGGATGTGCACATTAAGGAACTGAGTTCGCTCTGCGGAGCGGGGATTTTGGTGGTAAGGCTACGGTCGCCACTGGCAGGGCTACACACCTCGGTGTGTAGTCAGTTATTGATTGATGTGGAGATGAAGATGGTGGTGGTGATCATATTGATTAATTACATTTGTGATGCATTTCATATTATTGTATGGTTGACTGACCCCGTTTATTGTTTTCAAAACTGTGGTGATCCATTCGGGGATGGTGAGCAGTTGGTTTAGCAGGTGATGATGCTTTCTATGGTTGATGATGCTGCGGGGATTGGCAGGGCCGAGTCATCACAGTTGTTTAGTAGTTTAGCTTCCGCCATTGAGTCTATATAATAGTTTTCACTTTTGGTTTTGGCTTTTGTATCAGTACTTGACAGATATAACCTTTTAATAAGTTAACATTTATCTATCATGTTTCATTATGGTTTATGTGATGTTCACTACCTCGGGTAACCGAGATGGTAGCATCCTCACATCATAAGGTAGTCCTTGGTAAGGTGCTTTGGAGTATGGGGGTGTTACAAAGTGGTATCAGAGCGACGATTTTGGAACCTAAAACCAATGAACCAATGAACGTAGGATGTCTAAATAAAATGAACCCGGGTAGGGGTTGTTTAGAGCTACCGTAAAGGTTTGGGAGACGTCCTAAAACCGCACCTTGCCTTTACAACTTTGAACCGGTCATTATGGGGTGTTAAGGGTCGTTGTATGTTTTTATGTTTCATGTATGTTGTTGGATGTTATATGTATGAGATGAATGAAGAATCGTGAAGTATGTGGATATGAGTTGATGGTTGGGCATGCTGAATTATTGATATGGAGTTAGCAATATGTTAGGGCTGTATGTGTGGATTATATAAAGTTTTGTGTTTGTATAAGCATGGGATAGTTCGTATATAGCATGACTCGACCGAGTAAGGGTAACTCGACCGAGCCCCTGCACTCGACCAAGGGGATAAGTTGGTATGTTGGGACAGAATCCCTATAACTTGTCGACTCGACCGAGTGTGCAAGACACTCGACCGAGTGGTGTGTACTCGACCGAGTACGTTACGTACTCGACTGAGTGCGTTTTCCGGTGTCTTCTGGTCAGGTTCTGGAACAGTTGAACTCGATCGAGTACATATGTGACTCGACCGAGTTAAGTATACTCGATCGAGTGTCCTTTCTGGGCGGATATATGTTTGTCTGAGTCGTAGGCTATGTGCTTACGTTTGTCTTGGGGATTAAAGCATTCTTTTACATATGTGTTGGTCCTGATGCGTAAGTTACAGGATCCTCGGTCGTGGGGAGTACCACCTTATGATGGGTATGAGTTTGTTGGGGAGGACTTGTGGTTATACGTTGTAGTGATGTATAATGAAAGAGGAAGTGAAGTCGATGGGTTATTGGGGCAAAGAATAGAATTTGTGAGATGTGGTGAGTGATATAGACGTGGGTTCGAGTATTGTAATGACAGACGTATATGATCGGGTGGTGATGGGTGTGGTAATGTAAGTCCGAGAGATATGAAGTTGAAAAAGTTTGTAATGAGGGAGGTGAATGGTGGTAATATGGGATGTGGGGATTTATGGAGGGAGATGGTTATGACTATGTTGGCTAAGGATATATGTAAGGGAAGGTCGTAATAGAAATATGGAAAAGAAGAGTATTTAGTAAGCTTAGACCGATGGATGTCGCGATGTGGATTTGTATGTAGTAGTTGTGTTTGGAAATTTGGGTTATTAAGAGGTGAGACCAGTGTGTAGTTCTTAGGGAAGGTAACGGTAGGAGATGAATTATGGTTTCTGGAGATATTAAAGAAAGTGTGGTGAGTATGAGTGAGTAGCATGTGGAGAGAGATTATCGATGAGAAAGAATGGGAAGTTTCTGATACGGATTAATGAGATTTGAGTTTAGAGCCATGAGAAGGAAACCGGATTACTAAGAAGCTAAGTAATAGGAGTAACGAGTTGAGTGGATTATGGGTGTTGTCGAGTGCGATGGGACAAGATGGATGGTAATGAGTCGAGTGTAAGTTCATTAAAGTTGTGGGACATGAAAGTAAAGAATCATGGAGATGTATGGTACTATCATGAGTGAGTAAGGTTATATCAGGACATCATGTCAGTATCGAGTTTGAAGAATTAAGGGAGTAAATAGTGGGTGGAGTATTTGCATGAGATTTTGGTGGTAAGTTAATGGGAGTAGGATGATCACGGATATTGGGGTAATATGCTTGATACGGTACTGGAGTTTGCTATAGGAATTTGGTAATCATGGTTGCGAGGGAGCATAAGGTGTTGAGATAAAGAGCGTTGGTCGAAAGTCGAGTATTGGTTCTATGATCACGTTGGTCATGTGGTGGAAATTATGCGTATTGGAAAAAAAGGTGTTATGAAGAGTGTGTGAGTTTAACCTCCGGTGGGAGATATCCTTTATCAAGGGAGTAGCTTACGTGATCAGGATTGACTGATTAGATTTGATTAAGGGTCTGAGATATGTGTAAGTGGTTGTGTGAGGTTCTTACCTCATGAGTAGTGGTATGGTATGACTTTCCTCAAGTCGTTATCCTGTTTTCGTGTAATATATCGTGTATCGTGGTCCAATAGGACGATGTTTAGAAAGGTTAATGTGTTGTTGGATGTCGGGAGGTAATCTTTGTGTCGAGACGTTGTTTCTTGGTAATGTGGTTGTTGTGTTCCGGTTGTGATCCGAGCACGGTACTCCATGTTACGATGCAGGTACGTTTGCGCTGCGGTACGACGGTTGGTGGCGATGTTGCGATGATGTCATCGGCTGTGGTGGAGTAGGTGAGTTACTTGTGAGGCGAACTTTTGAAAGAATTTGTCAGTCTAGTATGGGCATATCGTTGTTGTCTTGTCTAGTGATGTTTCCTGTGTTTCGGTTTGTGGGCACGGGTAAAGTATAATATGGAAGAAAGTTGCACATGTAGTCGTTGTTGTCATAGTTACAGTGATATCTTATCGGTGAAACATAGTTAGGGGAGGTTGTTGGAGTATGTTTGATCTTATATTAAATGAGGCATTTGTTGACATAGTGGTGGCAAGTAATTAGTAGAGCATGTGTGTACTGGGCTGAAAGCAGCAGGTGGTTCATAATCTTGATCGGGTAATTAAGTACGGAAGAGTTGAGAGTTGTTATGTTAAGTTATGGAAGAGTTGGACGACGGTAAAAAGAGAGATTTGAGGGTCTAGTGTGCGTGTCACAATTATGGATCGTGATTTATGACTATGGGGATAGGTGCGTGTATAAAGAAGAATGTGGTCGTGCAGTAGTGTTGAAGAGTTAAAGTAGTGCATACGTTGAGGATTTTGTGGTAAAAGTTAGATGCGTGTAGAATGATTAGGGGTATGAGAGCTCTTAGAGAGAGGGAGTCTGGGCTATGGGACTAGTCATCGGTGTGGGGGTTGGCTAGACTTGTCGTGAGGCTCCAAATTAATAATTTTATCCACTACAAACTCTAACTAGTAGCAAGTGTAAGTAGGGGTCGATCTCACAAGGAAGGTCTTTTGTCGATTTAATGTGTGCAAAAGTTAAGTAATAAATTGGGGGGTTTTGGTATGTTGATTGATCTAATCTACCGAAATAGTAATCTAATGCAATAAAATGTAAAATGCTATAAATAAATGGATGTGTAAATAAATATGAGAATAATTCTTGGACCAAGTAATTTCCACCAATTAGTTATGAATTGATCATTGACTCTTTTAATCTATTTCATTATTTAATACTTTGCTATGAAGTTGTTAACTTCTAATTCCACATAAGATTAATTATAAGCTACAAGCGTAAACAAATAACCCTTACAAAATTGTCAATTTAGTCAAGCGCTTAATCATATCAATATTATAGAATGAAACAATGGAACTTAGCAAAGATGAACTAATGAAGTAAACAAGCGATGCTTCACTATAATTCACATAAGTTTAATCTTTATAACTCAACAATGATGAATTAGCACACTAATTAATGAATTATAATTGCTACAATGAAATAGATAAATAAACAAAAGATTCATTCACCTAATTCTAGCAATGGTTAATTAACTAACAACAACTAGTTGATCATTCTAGATGCATAATTAACAAACCAACATTAATCCAAATTAAGCTTGATATTCAAATAAAAAAATAGAAATAGAAAGGGGCGTTTGGTATAGGGTTATAAAGAAAGGGAAAGGGAATAAAAATCTTTCATTCCCTTAGTTAGTGTTTTTTTAAGCAAATCAATCATTCTCTTACCCTCCTTCTTGCCCCTTGATATCTCTACATCCTTTTACCCCACCCCCCATGGGTATCCCATTCCCTTTCCCCAATCATCCCAACCAACACCTACTATCCACCACTATCAACCATCACTACCACATTCTGACACCTGCCACCACCACTTGAAGCCCACCATTGACGCCCTTCTGCCACCATGGTCGTCGGTGACCCACAACCGCCGCCGGCAACTCTTCCCTCTTCATTGCTTACCGAACTCCGTGCACCCATCCCGTTCATCACCATTTACCCCACCATCGAACTGCTTCCCCCAGTGCCTTCACACTTCCAGGGCACCACCCACAACCACTACCGTTCGAATTCAATTTCAAACCCTTCACTCATAGCCACCACTCCCCAACCTTGAAACATCCTCCTCTAACCCCGAAATTCCCTTCTCCACCTCCAAAAACACCATATATATAGCGGGGAAGGGAATTTCGAGGTTGAGGGAGGGTGTTTCAAGGTCGGCTGTGGCGGTTTTCAACTGTGGGGATTGGAGGTAACGATGGTGCAGGTGGGTGGTTTGAGGAACGAGAGTCACCACCGGTGCTGTTGGCAATTTTTGTGGTGGGAGTGATGGTACTGGGTGTTGTTGGAGTGGAGTTAAAGGGATCGATGTTTTCTCGAGTTTCAAGCCAAGCAATGTTTTAAATCAAAGGGAATCTGATTTCATACCCCTTGTCTCCCATTGTTGACCTCATTCCCTTTCCCTTCCTTATACCAAACGCCCCCTAAGATTCTTACAGTTCATGAACTAAATTGGTTTCAAGAACTTGTTCCAAGATGTAGAACTTAGCCCTCCATACAAATGAACTAGCTAAAATAAACTAGGAAATGGAAATTGTTTTTGCATATTCTAATGACTAAAAATAGTAGAGAAGTATGAGAAGTATGTAAAAGTATGTGAAGTTAGGATGAGAAGTGTTCTCTAAGGTCGGGGCTAGCCCTCCTTTTATAGTGAATTAGGATCCATAACGTAAACAACTCAAAGGAATCCTAAGCATCTAAATCCACCCAATCTCGATCGGGGTTGCAGTGATCCGGATTTAAGGCCTCAATGGCCATGGAATCCAAAGTTATGCATTGAAGCGTCTTTAATCACCCGTGTAAATGCATTTGTGTGGAATTCTAGAGGAATCCCACGTTGCATTTCCTCATGAGTTGTTTGAACTTCTTTTATGGGCTACACTTCTCATTTGTTTACATTTTGCTTTGCATGATTAATTGGGCCATTTCTTGAGCATTTGATCATTCGTTTCAACTCTTGAGCTTCTATAACCATGCATGATCCAATTTCCACTTAACTTTGTGATCTCGATAATTGCTCTTTTGACGGGTGACTAGGTCGTCGCCAACCTATCAAAAATAAATTCCCTAGATACAACAAATAATGTAGTATTTAGGGGTCGAATCCACGGAGTGCGCGGTGATTGCTAATTAGTTGCGATGGGGTGAATTTTACCTTAGTTGGTCACAAGATATGGGGGTTTGGTTGGTTGATTAATTCAAAGTAAAAATATAAAAATGCAAACAACAAAATAAAATTCGTCTAGGGGGTCGGTTCATACATGCAAATGGATATTTAATTAATTGATAAAATAGTAATCATAAATAAACATCTAGGCCAAAGATACCCAGCTTTCACTTTTAGCATCGACCTTAAATCGGGTCCTGACAAGCTTTCACTATGACCTAGGTCGATCTACTACACATGTTAGTTCTAATACATTATCGTGCCTCTCGACTTATAGATTGTATAACATATTTAATCCTAGAATGTGACCATAAATCAAAGACTAAACATTACAAAGCAAACATGGTAGAGATGATAAGTGATTAACCAATTTAAAAAAATATTTATTTATCAATTTAACATGATTCCCCTAATCCCTAGACTAGAAAATATAGCTACTCATATTAAGGAAATAACAAATGCAAAATGCTAAATAGAAATGAAAATGCAACATAATGTAAGAACTATAAATTAAACAACATAAATAAAATGGAAGCTAAAAAGAATTACCGGAAATGGAGAACACTAAGGAATTGAACAACTTGAATTCGAAGAACAATAACTTGAATTGAATTGAAATTGTAAATGGAAAATGATAAAGGAATACTTGCAATGTAATAAGAATGAAATACTAATCTAAACTAATCTAAGATAAACTAAACTAACTAATATTATTTAGAGAGAATTACACGAGAGAAAATGTGTAAAAGTGGTGTAAGAGGATGTGTATGGTGTGTAATAAGGCCGGGGGTGACCCTCCTTATATAGTGGATTGAGGATTGAAAAGTAAACAACCCTTAAATGATCCGAAGCACTTAAATACAGGTAACCCCGATCGGGGTCACCCATCCCCTATCGGGGACGTAGGTTTCCGGGTTGAATGGCCTTAAATGACCATAGTTAATGCTCGAGTATCCAATGTTTTCATCTAATGCGCCCTTGAATGTCCGGAAATGCCTTGTGAATGTGGAAATTCTTGGAATCCTATGCTTGATATTTTCCACACTTTACTTGGATTTCTTTTTGGGCTTCATTTAATCATTTGTTTACATTTTGCTTGATTATTTACTTGGGCCATTTTTCCACATTTGATCATTCTTCTTAAGTCCTTGCTCTTGCATGGTCATACATGACCCAATCCATACTCTACTTAGCTTGTGTTCTCGATAGTTGCTCATATTCGTCGGGAATTAGCTAATAAAAGCTACATTTCCTACAAAACACGTTAAAAGCATACAAAATAACTAGAACACGATATTAGCTCAAAAACACTAAGATAAGTACTAAATGACATGAGAAATCGAGCTAATATAAGGGGTTAAAGTATATAAATTAAGCGCTTATCAACGGGAATTAGCTATCAAAAGCTATATTTCCTACAAATTACACTAAACACATGCAAAACATCTAAAACACGAGATTAGCTCAAATAAACATTAATAAGAGTGCAATAAGCATGAAAACCGAGCTAAAATAGGGAGTAGAATCATATATAAAATGGTCTTATCAAACTCCCCCAAGCTAAACTCTTGCTTGTCCTCAAGCAAGCATAAGAAATTCGGACGACCCAACAAATGCAAAATCCCGAGATAGCTATAAGCAATATGGTTCAAAACCCCAAACAACATGGGCAAAGGATAAAGCATTAACATAGT
>VHZZ01010699.1:41595-52577 GCA_009801015.1 Silene noctiflora | reverse complement strand
TCTTTAGAAGTAAAGAAGATGATATTCTTAATGAAACCAACATGAAACGCTTCTAGCTTTGCATTTTCGTCAAAGATGCAATCCTAAAAAGAAAATAGGAGACCGGAAAAACATGAGTTAGTCCACGATGAAATCTCCAGAATCGGTTTCATATTATTAGTCTATCACTTGACGCACATCATTAATATATCCAAGTGAAAGAGTTACCCCATATATGTTTTTAAAAAAATGTAAACAATACACAATATCTTAACAAAAGGAACTCGATGAAGATACTATTTTCGTCCCAATAACACCTACATATTAGTTTTGATGATGATTATTTTACTTGACATTTAAGATGTAATACCCGACTATTTTGGGATCCATATGAGAACCTTGGAATGCGTGAGAGGACCACCAAACTGGATAAGGAACCACCCTAGAGTAAAATATAGCATTTCACTAGACCAAGTAGAGCTTAGACTAGACCGAGTGAAGAATGGAGTGGACCGAGTGAGTTGTAGTGGACCGTGTAATAAGTTCTACTCGGTCGAGTACACCGAGTAAATGTGTACTCGACCGAGTGAGTGGTACTCGGCCGCGTAGACCGAGTCACTCGACCGAGTGACACTATACAGTACCCAATAAATGTCTATTTCGACACCTAAACCTAATTCATTTCTATCTTCTTCCCTACCTCTCTAAACTCTCTCCATTTTCTCTAAAACCTCTCAAATACCTTCCCATGGGATTCAAACTTGCATTAGAGGATTGTTCACCTACCCTTCTTTCCTTTCACCTATGTAAGTAAGATCTACCCTTTTCTAGTGTTTTAGAACCCTAATTTTTGGGGGTTTTGTTATGCGTAATTAATTAGTAATTAGTAGGTGTAATATGGGTAATTAGTTGGTGATAATAAGGGGTTTTGTATTGTATAATAGTGTAATATGTATTGTGATAGTATTATGTGACTCGTATAGGACGAGACGGTTTCATGAGACGGGATTGTGTCGGATTCAAGTAGCTATTGAAGATTTGCTAAAATGTAGGTTAATCCTACTTGGTTTCAATAAGAGTGAATGGTTTCATATGTCGTTGTTGTGTTATTATTGCATTATGACAGGATTGTTGAAAGTAAATGTGGTTAGTTACATAATAGCGTCGGTAAGTTCACGATAGTTTCGGTATCGTGTATATTTGTTAATGGTCATTTGTCATTACGCGCATTGGATGAGCATTATTGCATCTTATATTGGTAATTGAGGATTTGGAGAGTCTCGTATATGTCGGAATTGGTATTTATGGCATGTTTGACATATCAAGTTGTATAGTGTACATTGCATATTATGATGGTTGCCTATGTTGGAGGTTGGTGAATACGGTGATTGTTATGGAGACGTAAGGCGGTTGGGAGACCGCCTTACGCTTGAGTAGCCTTTTGAGGATTTCCACCCCACGAGGGATGTGCATGTTAATGGTTTGAGTTATGTAGGGACACGTGAGGTTAAGTCACGTCGTCTAGTCGGGGATCCGAGTCGCTCTCGGGCCCGGTACCACCGGTGTACTGTGTCCGGAGTACCTTTTTACGGGCTGCGGTCCGGCTGTTTTGGTGGGCGGTGTTGCGCGGTGCTGTCACCGGGTTGTGGGTACGGGTGGGTGTGTCCCGGTACCGGTGTGGTGTTGGTGGAACCGAGTTTCATTCATATATGTGTCGTGTTGCATAATCGTATTTCATATGTTGYGTCTTATATGTTTATATTATTGAAAAGGACCGTTTGTGGCTATGTGTAAATTTTCACCTATTTTCGGGTGGCCTGTATTGATCTATATGATATTTCCGATCGTATGGGGAGCAGTGTACAGGTGGTGTTTGGTGTCACGCGGGAGACGGTACGAGCTTCAGAAGTGGAGTCGAGTAGGCATGAGATAGTTTTCTTTAGAGGGTCGTAGTAGCATGACTTGTATTCATTTATTCATTTGTTTACATTTATGTAATTCACTAAACCATCATTTATAATAAATGTTTCTTGATTGTATCTCTGAATCACTACCTCGGGAAACCAAGATTGTAACCCTTCAATTGTCTTGGCTGGATAATTGGAGTGTTACATAAGAAATTAAATGAAGGATATGAAAAGATTTATCAATTAATTTATTCTTTTTTATGCTCGTGTTAGACAACACACATTTGAGATTCTATAAAACTATTACAGCTCTCTTGTGGATCAAGTTGATTCTCAAAGTTAGGTTTTTTATATTATTGTATAGATTTTTTCGCTCGATTTTTACTAGTTTACAACCGTGCACTTGATTTTAGTTTTGCACAATTCTTATTTAAGATGAATATTTAGTAAAGATCTCATAAGGTAATTGGAAAACAGAAAATATGTTTACGTGTTTCCAGAGTCAAGTAACGTCGTATTTGACTCGGTTTCAGTTGTGCATGGTGCATTGGCAGTGGTAGTGAGTTAGGGTGATTTCAAAATGCAACGGTTGATTCCTCGTATATGTTCCCTTATGTTGGACGTGGAGATTTGTTGGGTGAAAATATATCCAACACAAGGTGTTAATTAGCTGCTAGTTACATACATTTACGGAGTACGTACATAAAATTAATGATGTAACATTACGTGAAAATTGATTAACATTACGAAGAAACTTATGTTTTGCTTTAATTCATTTGTGATAATGTGAAGTGATTTTATGACTGAAAAATCTAACGTTACCTCACAATCCCTATATAAAGGAATGTAATCCTTTGGAAAAATATATCTCACAAATATAATCAAACAAGTTTTGACTCGGTGAATAAAAATACAGTTGGAGTCCGAGAGTCGGAGGCAGTATAAATGTATAATAAGTGTTTTAGTAAAGGGTTACTTTTAGGGTATTATTGATATCATTTACCAATTGTACCGAAGATCTAAAAGGTGTTTTACTTTAATTATTGTGAGTTTCAAATTAGTATTTAATTCAAGACGGTTACTTTATTATTATAATGAATCCTCGTCAATTTGATTAGTGGGTTTACCTCCGTCTTGAAGGGTTCGCCATGACTTCGACTCTAAATAGCGTCTCATATGAAATGATTCTCGTCGATTTGATTGGTTGCTTCCTCATGGAAGATTGGCCTTAATTTCCCAATATATGAAACCCATTTCGCTCGCCGCTACTACGAGAATCACTTTTGCTTTCTTTTCCTTTAGCTAGTAAGATGTTTCAGTTTGCCAGATTGTTTCTTACTTGCCCATTCCGCATGGAAGATTGGCCTTAATTTGCTTTCTTTTCCTTTAGCTACCACTCCTCAGACATTGTCTCTAATTCTTCACGATTAAAACAATAAAGTTGTAAATTTACTCATATTTCTTAAATCCTATCAAAATAAAAACAAGGACAACAAAAGTGAAATGGAAGGAGTGATACTTTTTAACATGTCGCACGGGTCATATTATACATTACTACCACTTTATTAGAGTAGATATTTAGGTTGATTGTAGTTATTATAGTTAAAGTAGAGATATTTAGGTTAAAAAAAATCACTTGATTTACAATAGCACTTATTTAAAACGGTTTTCTACAAAAATTATGATACTCCTATTTGTTTGTGACTTCAACATGGAGGGCAATAATAAACGACAACGTGTCCCAATAATATACGAGTATCAATATATGAGGTGGCGGAACTTGAATTAAATGACAAGAAGAGCCGAAATTTAAACAATTAAATGACTCGTATTTGTTTTGTGAATATTTACGACTATTATTAAGCAAGTTAAGGGAATCGGAGTCGGATAATAATTCTAAACCGGAATATGAAAAATCAGGAAAGATGGCCCCTCCCACCAAACCTAACAAAGGTCTTCACTGAATGTATGGGCGTATGGCTAGGTCAATAGTGACGGAAAAGTCCACCACACGTCTATTGCAATTAATTTTCCAATATTCTAATCCAAAATGATCATTCCATCCATATTTCCATGTACAAGAAAAGTACGCTATATAGTTATCTACTCCGTATATATATAGACTTGCATCCCACCGAAGAAAATATACATGCACCCTACAACTCCATATCTAAATATCTTCGTACTCTTCATCCATGAACTATTATACTCCAAGCTCAGCTCCAATGGCGGCCACGTACCCGAACGAGCCACCAAAACGGTCAAAACGAGAGAGGTTGCGAGCCAAGGTCGACGAATTCTTCCACAAGAAGCACGACAAAGACGATTCAACCCCTGCTCCTACAGGAGCACCATTCTCTGCAAATGAGAAGGAAGACCTTCTGAAGAAGGTACAAGACTTGTTGAACAAGAAAAAGGATCAAAATGGTAGTGAGGAAATGAAGAAGGAGGGTGTTGGTTTAGGTGCGTTAGGAGCCTTAGGACCAGTGGCTTATGAGATGTGGAAAAAGAGAAAAGAGAAGAAAAAGCGACAACGTCGTCGTAGAAGAAATGAGAATAATGGTGGGGAGTCATGGGTTGAGTTGGAGGAAGAGGTGGAGGAAGAGGAAAGTGAAGAGGAGAGTGAGGAGGAGGAAGAGGAAGAGGAGGAAGGTGAGGGTGGTAGCGGGTTTCAAGACTTTCTCACTTGGATTCAAGATGTTTTTAATGAGTAATAGATTTTCATGTTTAGGGTAATTAAATTATGTTATGATTGTTTCTTTTAGTTTTAGTTTGGTTATTTGTTGTTGTTTTATTTTGATTTTTTTTTTTAAAATTGTGAGCTTTATGTTTTTGAATTTCAAAGTATATATTGTACGTCACAAATGAAAAGAAAAGATGTAGATATGTTGATTTTATGGCAATACAAGTGTCCTGAAGTAACAAGTACAAAGTATATGAAGAAAGATATATGCTACTCCGTATTGGGTAAGGATGTTTAGGGTTGACCCGCCCCAACAGGGGCCATGGCTTATTTCAACATGACACGGGATTAGCACGAAATAGTATACAGTATGCCATGGGTCGCGCCTCTTGCCACGACGACCTATGTTTCAATAAAAGTTTGTGCCTAAGACCAACACGACATGACTAGGGATGACAATAGTGGCCCATACCGAACATAAACCGAACCGACCCGAAGGAAAAAGTTCGATCCAAATCCAGCTTTTGAAAACCCATAACCGATCCACTATTTAAAAACCCATATCCAAACCCACCATTGGAAAATCCGAACCAAATCCAAACCCGATCCATTCATACCCGAACCCGATCCATTCAAATATTTTTGAAAATTTAGGATTTATTAAGTTTGAATATTCTAATTAATTTGTCATATTAAAGGAATTTTTTATATAGCCAAAGCAAGTTTTTGATCAGGTTTTGGATTATGTGGTGGATCGGGTATGAATTTGGAGCGGTTATAATGGATCGGGTATGGATTTTAGTATTTTGGATATGAATCGGGTTTGGATATGGATCGGTGATCCAATAAGTAAGTGGATCGGGTTTGAATCTCGCAAAACCCGATCCAACCCGATCCATTGTCATCCCTAGACATGACCACCTCTGTCGGGCCCGCTAACGGCCCTCATGCTGGCATGATGGGCTGGCCCGTAAGCCCATATACATATAAAAGGGATAGCATTCTTTGTTTGATAGGCTGCCAGGCCCAAAGCCCAAAATGATAAGCTAGAGGTGGGCTGGCATGCCCAAAAACAACACACATTCTCATTTAGCACCGATATATCTAGACCAGGTAAATCGGGTCAGGAGGTCGGGTTCGGGTCAGGCCAGTTTGGGTCGGATCAGTTCGGGTCTTTCATTGATTTCGGGTTAATTCGGGTCGCCTTAGGTCATTTCGGGTTTCGGGTCTATTTCAGGTTTGTTCGTCAGGTCAGTTTCGGGTAACCGGGTCGGGTTATTTTGGGTCGGGTCATTTTCGGGTCAATGAGTAAGAGAGAAAAACTCATTCAAGTCTTTTTGGTTCAATTAGAGTTATGTTTTGTCGGGTCATTTTCGGGTTGGGTGGTTTCAGAACAGGGTCATTTTCAGGTTGGGTCAGTTACGGGTCAAGAGTTTGGGTCATGTTCGGGTCGGNTTTATAGAATATAATATACTTTAGTACATAATATACAAACAAATGTAAGTGGTTCAATGGTTTAGAATTTGACAAGTTAATTGAAGGTTAGAGGTTCGAATCGCATATCTAACTCACACATTTACCAACTGTGTTATTATAACTTTGTGTCTACATTAGATACCTGCAAAAGTTTATTTCTGAAACTTCATGGGGGGCACCTGCCTCCCTTGGGTCCGCCCCTGGTTTCATGTATATGTAAAGTACTTTCATCAACTTGATCCTCCCATGGGAAATCAATCGCCTTTCATATGGCCTTCCTTTCCCTTTCCTACCATCTTTGAATTAGCCGACAACTACTGATAAATTAAAGTGGACACTAAAAAAGAAGCCAAATTATTGACAAAAAGTGGTAAAGAAACACAATTTAACTATTTTATTCACCTTTTTTCCTAGTTACGTACCTCTCTATAATCATTTCGATCATTCCTATTGAAAAGCATAAATTTTGATCGAAAACAGTCATTATTCGTCACAAACTGAAGACGGATAATGCTCTTTTCACAATTTGTAAGTGACACTAATCATATTGTGCTCCATTTCAAGCAAGACGCTTTGATTGAAAAGAGGGTTGGAGTTTTTAAAAAAAGAATTATGGGGTAAAGATAGTTCATAAGAGCGATTTAGATGCCGACAGGGTTTTAACTTTGAAGTTTGAACCCAAATTATGTATCACTTCTCTTTCTTTGGGTAAGATTATTGGTAATCTTGAGACAAAGTTTGGTAAGTTTTAAAACAAGACTCACTAAAAACTATCAATAATCTACCAAGTTTTTTACAAAGTTTTAAAGTTGAATCTTGGAAATCCAAGACTTTGAGTGAGTCTTTCCTCTTTACCCCACTTTTCAAAGGAAATTATCCCATGAATGGATTTCATATATTTCTTTTCGTAAAAAATAAAATAAAAAAATAATAAAGTGGAAAAGTAGAGTTTGAGATGAGTATGAGGGATAATGTATAAAGTTTGAGGTGGGTCTGAAGTAAATCTGAACAATAAAGAAATAATAAAAGTTAGTGGAAAACTGATGTGGCAAAGTTTTAAGACTTGGAAGAGTCTCGTTAATAATCTTATCCTTATCTACTAAAAGAACAGTGTTCTCACAATTTTTTTCTCCAAAAATCATCTATGAAACTAGTTACAATTAAGTGCATTTACTAAATAAGGAAGCTAATAATTACTCTCTCATATTCACTCAGTTTTTTTCTCTTTTCTTATTCATGGTAGTTGGATACTAGAATTTTCTCTCTCTTTCTTTCTTAGGTAAGTTTTGTGTGTTTTAAATTCAATTGCATATGGGGTAGAATGTTTGATGTAGTCAAAAATCATTTCCTTATTTCTTGTGCATGATGGAAGAGGGGAAAAATGAGTTAATAAGAGGGGGTACATTTTTTTGCGAAGGTGAAGAGAATACCTTTTATCTTGAAAAAATATACTCCCTCCTATTTCCTTTGTTGTTCCCCTTTCCATTTTCGTCCAATTTCATTGTTGTTCCCTCTTTCCCTTTTTGGACAACTTTGTGTGGNGTCAAGCGGAACGGGGTAAAATAGAAAACGTAAACAATTCAATAGTATAAACGAAATATTATTTTTTTTCGCATATTTTAATTATGATAAAAGATATGTAGATCTTAATATGTTACTAGCTTTGATATTAAAAATATTACGTAGTATCTTTGTCATAATCTATGCAAGTGATATATTTTTTAACCCATTAATCTTAAGACAGATATATCCGTTTTAAGAGAAATCAATACGGATTATAAAATAATGTTGCACTTGTCTGCTTAAACTCGGGCTCACAGGACATAAGCAACAACTAAGTCAATGCTTAGAATTTAGAAATGTCAGGTTAAGTGACTAAGTGTTACAGTGTGTTATCTGACACAATGCTTTTAAGCATGACTGAAAAGTGAAAATACTCTTACCAAGATATACGTTTACAATCGTTTGACTTCTAGCCTTGTGTTTACCATACTGAATCTTCAATTAAAATATACTTACCCAAGTGCTAGTTGTACGAACTAACACGTTATTTATCGCTCTAGAGTATCATGTATCAGCGGTAATACTTTTACCCTACGTACATAGCTGCATTATTGGTGTACTAAGCCTCTATTATAACGAGTATATCCATCATAAATTTATAACGGGTCAAATATTACTAAATGAATAGATAAGACAATAATCAGAGTGTTTGGAAAGTCACAAATGATTTGTCGTTATCTACACATGTGAGTTTTATTTAACTTGATAAATGAGAATTTGTGTTATCGGTGTTGTATCAATGTTGGGTAATGTTAGTTTATGCTCTTTTTGTAACTTTTGTAAATCAACTATCCATGATTATTGATTGGATGTGAAGGCGTGTCACCCTCGATCGGGGTAGTATCCGGTGCCAACAAAGTCGACGTTTTGGGACGGGAATCTCTGTCGGGCTTGATGAGATTGGTCGAGGAAACAAAAAGGAATGTGTAATATGCAATCGCCATTGGATAATTATCGGGTGTCCGAATAACCATTCAGCTCAACTATTATATCTCTAATAACCGAAATGGACAAAGACCTAGCTAGGGGCAAAGAAGTTAAAAGTACTGATCATCTCCTTACACTCTATGTCAAGATGTTGCGATGGAAAAAAATACAAATACGACTATACGAGTTTTACTTGATGAGTTGATAGATCGATTTTATCAACATCCTCATCTATAATAATCCGTGTCTGAAGCGCATGTTATATATTTTTGGGGACATTATTAGCATCCTTAATTTTAAGTAGGGTCGTATAGTTGTATGTCAAGAGTCTAGAGAAGTAGGAAAATGAAGGGGATTCCACTACACCTTGTTTCATGCAGTAACGGACTTAGAAATTTAGTGTTTGGGGGCACTAAAATTTTTTAACGTGTTATTTACGCGCATTTAAGATCAATATTTTTATATTTTAATGTTTTTTTTCCTAAATTAGTATTAYATATAAGTAAAAGAATGAAAAAATAATGGTTTTATTGATATATTTTCTCAAAAAATAATATTTTCTATAAAATACTTTAAATTTTAAACATATGTAAAAATAATATCTTTTGTAGAACGATAATGATACGGCGCCGTATCATTATAGCCGTATCATTAACCTTTATAAAATATAGTATACTTTAGTACATAATATACAAACAAATGTAATTGGTTCAATGACTTAGAATTTGACACTTTAATTGAAGGTTAGAGGTTCGAATCGCATATCAAGCAATTTTTATTAAATATATTTGACAAATAGCCAACAAATTACATGGGCTAAGGCCCCAAAAAAATTATCTAACATTTGTAGCTACTAAGAATTGAACCCCATACCTTAGCTTCTAGAAAGTAATTCACACATTTACCAACTGTGTCATTATAACTTTGTGTCTACATTAGATACCTACAAAAATTTATTTCTGAAACTTCATGGGGGGCACCTGCCCCCCCTTGGGTCCGCCCCTGATCGAGATCAGATGTTACTCTAGATCATTTTTATTCTATTTTAAAATGAAATTTAAAAAATAAATTAAAAAATTAGTAAAACTATATTCTTTTCTTAAAGTTTTTTCATAAAATAAGTTATGATTTCTTTCTCATTTAACATTTTTCAATTGCAAAAAATTCTTTGTTATCGCTGCTGTATTTTATGTAACTTTATTTCGATATATTTCCAACTTTATTTTTAACATTTGTATTATAATA
Source organism: Silene noctiflora (assembly GCA_009801015.1). Classification (NCBI taxonomy): domain Eukaryota; kingdom Viridiplantae; phylum Streptophyta; class Magnoliopsida; order Caryophyllales; family Caryophyllaceae; genus Silene; species Silene noctiflora. The sequence continues at coordinate 42,797 of VHZZ01010699.1, read as the reverse complement.
TAAAAAAATAGTAGGTTAAGTTGCAGTATAACCCAAAAAACTACTATTGAAATAAGATAGCGTAAATTATTTAAGTTATAAAATATTGAAATAAGATAGCGTTATTATTGGTTCAAATTTTGTGAATTAGTTAAGTTATAAAACATTGAAATAAGATAAATATTAGTACTTAATAGAAAACTATTGAAAAGTTATTTATTTAAATCAATTTTCGAGATTAGGGAGTGTTCAAGTTTTGCATACTACTAAACCAAATATATTAAGGAGAAGATGAGATTTAAAAAAAACTGGATAAAGCAATGGAATTTCACGATAATACAAATCTCTCAAATAATAGTAAAATATTATCTTTTTTAAATAATATATAATGATTTTAACCCTAGGAGTGAATAGATAATGCTTCGTCCTCCGTATCTTTTAAAAGAAAATACAAAGATTAAGCAAAATCCCCCAAAAACTCCCCAAAAACCAAAAAACTAAAAACCCATCAGATATCGAACAGCTCCTCGCCGGCGACTTCTCCGGCTGCCTCCTTTGGTCGCCGACGAGGCTTTCTAATCATCTACTTCTACCCTTCATCTTCATCCGAGTCGGGGTCTGTTTTTGCTTCAATTTCTTTTTCTATGGTTCAGGTTTGTTCCCTCTTTTGTATGTTGTTGTTCGAGTTAGTTGATCGATCTCTCGCTGTTAATGGCTTTTCTATGGCTGATTTTATCACTATTTCCTCCAATCGACCTTCTATAGTGTTTTTTCATCGTCTTTCAGCAGTTTTTAATGGGTTTATTTTCAATTGAAGTCTAGTTCCTGAGTTTTTGTTGAGTTTTGAGGGGTCCGGGTCTTTTTCTCGTGTCTTATCAATGTTGACTGCGTTTACCGGGTAGTGTTGTCCGTTGTTTTTCACTTCTTTCGGTTTTGTAACTATGTCTTCGTCTACTGCTTATCATAAATTTCTTGAAACTTTTGCTTGTGCCCATGTTAGCGATGGGTTTATGGAGGATGATGGGTAGACCTGGCAAATCGGGTCAACGGGTCGAGTTCGGGTCGGACCAGTTCGGGTCGGACCAGTTCGGGTCTTTCATTGATTTCGGGTTAGTTCGGGTCGCCTCGGGTCATTTCGGGTTTCAGGTCTATTTCGGGTTTGTTCGTCGGGTCAGTTTCGGGTATCCGGGTCGGGTTATTTTGGGTCGGGTCATTTTCGGGTC
>VHZZ01010699.1:20471-37294 GCA_009801015.1 Silene noctiflora | reverse complement strand
GCAATTCTCATTTGTGACGAAAGGTATCCGTCACAAGCTTGTGACGGATACCTTTTTGTCTCACAAAATGCCCATGAGAGGAGAGAGGAAAGCAATTGGGGGGTGCCCCCACCTTGTCCCCCTATTCGTTTTGTGAGTGGCATTATCCGTCACAAGGACCGACCCGTCACAATGGAGACGCTTTGTTTAAATATTAAGACGGATATGAATTGTTGAAGATAGTAGTGGTAAGCTTTGCTTTATACAAGGTACCTTCCTGTAGCAGTGTTTAGGTTTGCAATAATTAGGAAATTGAGTTGTCAAAAAAATATTGGGTGAGTTGTATTCTACGGACCAGACATTTTAATGACAATTATACAAGGAATCTAATGATGGTTTTGTGTTTGATTAATGTGGCCTTAATTAATCCTTGTTTTCTGGTTAGCTGTCAGTGGCTCAGTGCTTAACCTCGTGTCATTAATTAAATCATTATATATGAATGTCAAAAACTGTGTACAACTTGTGTTTAAAATGTTGATGATGCAATGCTTTAGATTGACTGATTGAGATATTTGGATAAGCACAAATTCTTGAATGGATACTATCCGTCACAAACTGAAGACGGATAGTGTCCCTATCATAATATATGCAAGTGACACTATTTATGAGGTGTTCTATTTCTCTCCGCTTACCCCCCACTTGCTTTATTATAAGAGGAGTACTATCCGTCACAAACAAGATCTTTGTAACTTAAAATGATCTGGTAAAAAAAAAAAAAAAAAATGTGAAATAGTGAATGATTGAATTTGGTCGGGGTTTTGATACTATAGAGAAGTAAAGCAATAGAGTTGGGGTGTATGCTAAATTATGAGACAAAGCCTAGAAATAGGTCGGTCCACGATCCAAATTAGTTTTGGTGACTATATTGTTGGACTGCTTAGCTGTTACGTTGACGTTTCAACAATAATCGCACTGACTTGATTCTGTGTCTTATCCTCGTATCCTTATAACGCGGACGATACCGGAGTATGACATCTTTCTAATCACCGTCCGCAAGACCAATCAATTTTACGGGTTGAACCCTTCAAGGTATTTTCAAGCCAAGATTTTCATTAGCCAACACTTTTTTTTTTTTGGATTTAGATTAAAAGTTGAACTTTTGACCAGACATAAATTTAAGAGTGGTTTATGTATCAAGGGTGAATTAAGAAAATTAGAGAGCATCTGTTGAGTTTTAATAATATATCAGTTGATAGGTTTTGCTTAAATCTCTAGAATAGATCTAAATTCCATCCCATGGTGAGAAATAAGCACAAGTTTTATTGATTTCCGAAGACAACTTGTCTTATTAAATGAGATGTAATTGACCCGTTTTATATTTAAAACACATGTTGACTTTTAAATAAAAATTTATGTTGATTTACAAATACTTGGAAAGTCGGTCTCTCATTAAATAATCGAGAGACCAATTTTCTGGTACCCCATTATATTTTTTTTGTGATCCTTTTTATAGTTGATCATATTCTCGTGAGGTGAGTCTTTTCATTAGTGCCTATTTTATCGTTAATGATATCATTTTTATTTGCGAACCATTTTACATCATACGTACTAGCTTTATTACTTTATGCACTTATTTTAGCTTAAAATGACAAATTATCTCGTAACGTTTTATTAGAGACCGTCTCTTAGGACGTCAATTGATTTTAGGGATATACCTAGTCTAATGTCCATCACTTGGAAGAGTATATATCTTATCCAAAATCAGCTATAATTGAACTGGTGTAGATTGAGATTAGGTAAGATCCAAGTTAACTCGGATATAAAAAGTTGAGGTCGAACTAATCAACCCACTCTTTGAGCCTAAAATATTAAATCACGTGTTTGTATATAAAAAAAGGAAAATGATATATACAGCCCCAAGGGTTGTATTTAAGACTCCAAAAGAGGAAATAAAAGCTTAAATCAAGCATTAATTACATCAATATACGCGTAAATTTGTCATACATTCCTACTTTAATTCCACTTAAGGATATTCATTAAATGCTTATTTACAACCCTAAGGGTTGTATTTATCATTACCCATAAAAAAAATATGGAGTATTGTCTCAGAAAAGTAAATAAATTAGAATAAGAATGAGGTTAAATGAGTTTTTCTTATTCAAACCTTAATAAGTTTGCAGCTAGTCTTGCTTAGGACTGCACGTTTTAAGTTTAATACGGGTTAAATATCACTCCACAATCCACATAGGCCATGACTATATAAGACAAACCTTTTACCCTTTCTAATGCGTTTTACTTTTGTCATATTCATCTCACATAAATATAAGGTATCCTCTTTCATGGGCATGATTTACTCAATTATAAACATAATGACCATTATACCCTTGCCATTTCTAATCCTCACAAATTAATTAATTCAACTCCGTCCAACAAACCATCAGCCGTCCCCGCGGCTGTAACACCCCCACACTCCAAAGTGCCTTACCAAGGCCACCTTGAGTATAAAGGTGCTACCATCTCGGTTTCCCGAGGCAATGCATATCATCAGACAATAAAGAAACATCTTTAATTAATGGTTTAAACTGTTACTACCGTATCATCAAAACTGTCTGACCAAAGTGCAAAATTCAAAAAGGTAAAACTACAACTCAAGTCTAAACACTAACTACTAAACTCTGACACGGCGGAAGCCTCTATTTCGTGATGATCACCCAGCTATCCCATGCGCACATAAGCTATACCTGCTCAACAACTGCTCACCATCCCCGAAAGAATCATCACAGATTACAAACACAACATCGGGGTCAGTTACTGATAACAGAAAACAACCAATGGCAACAACATATCCAAACCACACACCAACTCCTCCATCACTCCACATCACTGACTACACACCCAAGGTGTGTAGCCCTGCCAGTGGGGGACCGCAGCCGTTCCCACCTAAGCCCCGCTCATTTTATCCGAGCGATAAACCCTGTTCCTTAATGTGCACATCCCCTCCCGTGGCGGGTTCCACGGAGGGCGAATCAAGGGCGTGAAGCCACTCCCGCAAGTGACTCCACTCAGCCGAGGACGCACCTCGCAACACCACAACACCATACCACCACCAATCTCCGCATACAAACAACACATCATACACAACATAATAATCATACAAAATGCCAAACACAAATCAACAACTGAGTAGGAAAACCCTACCTTTTCGCATTCCGCTAAGATTGCAGCCAACCATATAATTGTACAAGAGTACCACATCGTCACCTACAACAATAATCAATAACTACACATCATAAACTGATTTCTACCCTAAACCCCCAAATCTTCCAAACTAGGGTTTAACCAAAATTAACGGAACAACATAAAAACGATACTAGGATCTTACCCACAACGCTACGGACTCAACAACGTAAAGAGTACTGAATTCCGCCGACGCAAGCCTTGGGATTTGATAGCAACGCGAAGAAGAACACAACACACTTGAGTTCTCTCTTGAAAAGTTTTTAGAAGAGATGAATTGTGTAAATGAAAAGAAACTGACGGTAAACGTTAAATATCAATCACGCGATGTTAACAAAACCCGCTGAAAAACCCGCAAGACCCACTTACTCGATCGAGTAAGTGACTTACTCGATCGAGTGGCCCTTACTCGATCGAGTACCACCCCTACTCGATTGAGTACCCATCAGGCAGAGTCTGATCCCAAAACTGACATAACTTACTCGACAGAGTAAGTCCTACTAGATAGAGTAACTACAAGCACAGAAAACCGTAATATTACAGCGGCCGCTACCCATGCACAACCAGACCACCCCGCCCACTCTTCTCCTGGACCACTGTACCAGCCGTACGATGAATAATGTCCGTCTTAAACAAGAATTTGTAATAAGTTTGAGATCGGCTCCTTCTCCCTTGACCATGTTAAACACTTGGCCAGTTGGCCCCTTGGCTTTTTTTTTATCGTCCAACTCTTGTCACTGACAATCACTCAATCAGTGTGGAATGTTGGGCCTTAGGTAGGTAGTCCACTTCTTCTGATAGCCCAACAACAAAAGCAACAACTCACTTTTTCCTTCCTGGCCCAGAATTTGGTCAACAGAAATTCCTAACAGTGAACTAATTTATTCAATATCACATCATTCCAGCACAAACAAGCTGGAGAATGCGTATTACGTAATTTCAGAGGGAAATTAGATTAAACGTTGCGTCTAAAACTCCCTTATCTTTTAATATGCACCCGAACTAATACTCTCTAATCTGAGAGAGACACATGACGATTTAAATTAACTGGTAAGAAAATTTTCAAACTTAATTAGCAATATTAAAACTCAAAATTAATGAGAGAGCTTCACCGAATCACTGCCTAATAGTCTTATTCCACTCAATATGTACTAAACCGGATGATACATTATACAACAAACAAATAAATTTAGGCATGAGAGAAAGTTGTGATTACATCTCGGACCATTTCCGTCTTGCTTGTTAACATTTACGTTATCAATACTTGAGACTTGAGAGAAGCATTCATTATTCTATACTCCGTGATTTCGTGAACGACTAATAACGAGTTACTTCTCCTATCACTTTTTCCTCGTTCAACAAGATACTGGAGTTCTTGGTTATGCCAATACATTTTCTCTATAATTTTTCAATCAAAGCTAATTATTTGTCCAAATTTCCTATTTTTTCTCGAAAACCCCTATACTAATTCTCCTTTCGTAATCACTTTCCAGATTCATCACTAAAATGTGATAATACCAGTGACATGAGTGACGATTTACCTCGAACACTAAATACTTTAGTCGACAACTTAAAATTCGTCTCACCGAACAATTATTATTTTCTTCTTTTTTTCCCCGCCTCAATTGAAATAAGAGATAGTCGGTGGATGTTCATTGGTCATCAATCATCATCATTCATCATGCACACTTGAATGCCAAAACCTCACTCAATCACTCTACACTTAACAATGGAGATTCAACATTATCAACAAAACCCTAAATAACGCAATCAACCAATCATTCATACAGTCGATCAACCAATCATCATCAAACAACAAAATCCCCAAATTAAATGGCATGGCAATTAATCTCAATCTCAAAATCAAACCCAAATCAATCACAATCATAACCCTAATCATCCTAACCCTAATTTTCTTCTCCCTTCCCCAAAATACTCCATCAAACCCTAAACACCATCACCATCACAACACCAGATCCCTCCTCACAAACCCACCATCACCATGCAATTCTTCAAGCTCCAACAATGGCGGACTCCTCAATTACACATACATTCACACTTGCATCTTCAAATCAACCCGTATTTTCTCCCTCCCTTTTCTAACCCTAACCCTAATTTTTCAATTCTACCTTCTAATTAAAACTGCTCAAATTCACTTTTCCCCAGTTGTATCAACCCTTTGTACAAACCTCGAGCTTTCGCCATCAATGGGGGCAGTGACATTGCTTGCGCTCGGCAATGGTGCACCTGATGTGTTCGCTTCGATTGCGGCGATGGGGTCTGGAAACCCCAGGACTGGATTTGGGGCAATTTTGTCAGCTGGTGGGTTTGTTTCTGGGCTTGTTGTTGGGTTTGTTGCGATTTACGCGGCGCCGTTTTGGGTTGATCCGGCGTCGTTTATTAGGGATGTGTTGTTTTATCTTGTGGCCGCGTTTTTTTTGTTTTATGTGTATTTGAGTGGGGAGTTGTGGTTTTGGCAGGCTGTTGGATTTGTTGGGTTTTATTTGTTTTTTGTTGCGTTTGTGTTTTGGATGGATTTGGGTAGTGGGGTGAGAAAAAGTTTGGATTTTGAAGCTAATAAGGGTGTGGTTGAGGTTGATTTTGAAGTCGGGAAGCGGGTTGATGCGAAAAAGGGGAGGTTTTGTAGACGTTTTGACAAGGTATGCAGTTAGATATAAGTTATGCATTGATTCTTGAGCTTTGTCTTCTTGATCATTAATTTTTTATTTGAAGTATTGTTAAGTTGATTTTTGTTACACTTGAATCTCCTTGTACCTTCTTGAAGTTGGATACATTGCTTTCCTGTCCTGATTAGTGTTGCATTGACTCCTTATTCGAAAAAAGATGGTGTAATGATGATTAGAGGCAAATTGGTTTTGTTTGGCTTTAAATAGAGTTTGATTACATTACTTGATTAAGATAATAAGCATATCTATATTGAGGTAGGTAATGACTAATGAGTCTAACAACCTTGAGTGATATGTGCTTCCTTGGTTTAGCAATTGACGGCCTCTTTCGGGTTGCAAATGAGTATCAGTTCGTTTTGGGTGCATAACATTCATTATTACTCAAATTGTGGTTGACAGTCTAAAAGTCCAGCCTTTATGCTGCCTGTAAAACTTAACTTTATGAATCTACCTATACCCCGGGCGTGATGTCCTCACAAGGTAGCAGACGGTGACACCCTGTCAAAGGTGAAATTTGTTGAATTTATTTATTGTGATCTTCAGTTAGTGTCTTGCCTGGCTCTTAGAGTTTCTTGATTACTCAGTATCACAACGCACAATTACTCCATATGGTTGAATTTAACATTGTAGTGAGCTTACAGCCTTACAGTCGCGAGTGATGACTCATGAGTTACACATGCTTGGTTTTGCAATTGATGCCTGAATTTAGGTTGTAAATGAAGCAAGCGTCAGGCTATATTGGTTGCCTTTCTGTAATTACATTATCATCAGAATGTATTGATAGGTACTCCTATTGTCCAGTTTGCGTTTGGACCAGAGTTGTAGGTGGAACAAAGTAGAGGGGTCTTAAGTACATATTTTCTTTATTACTCCTTAACTTAGCCTCAATCTAGATCTCCCACCCTTTTTCCCCATCCCATACGGCCATACCAACTTTATTAGCGACTTAGCATACCCCAACCCCTTACTACGCCTCTGTGCTACTACTCACTCACGAGTTGCTATCCACCCTCACTACCATTTCTGACAGTCAACTTGCCACTCATGACTAACGCCTGAATCCCCCCCCTGCCTGTCCCGCCATTTCTACTTTCACACGCATTGTTTCATTGTACATTTGTGATATGTTGCTGGGAAATCTAGGTCATTCTCGATATTGATTTGTTGAAGCCCTAGTCTTTAGGTAATTGTTGCCAGAACCCTAGGTAATTGATGGCTGGGGGATGGAAGTAATGATGGAGCCGGGGTTTTTGGAACAAGGATCTAAGTCATCCAACTAAAACTTACCTCTGGGAAATGTAAACCATTCTATGGAATATCCCGAAAGAAATACATAAGTAGTCTGATGGAATGTTGTATAATTTTATTTATAATGAGAACTAAATTTGATATGGGGTCAAGTATTGGCAGGATAATGTTTTTTGCATGAATGGGGTATTGTTGGGCTTAAAGCTTCTGAATATGAATCATGGTTTCATATTATGTGGTAGATATTTTACTGCATTCAACTTAGCAGCGGCTCCCATAGGCTTGTGGGTATTCCGATGATATTGGCAATCAGAGAGCTTCTTGTTGTATCATCTGACAGTTCTACAGCTGATATTCTTATAAGTTGTAGGTTAGAGAATGTTCCGCCTGTTGGATTGCACTGATGTTATTGATTGCCACATTAGGTTAAAAGTTTTGTGTAACGCTATGTTGCATATGGTTGATCAAGGGTTGAGCTTAACATCATATGTTTGATTTGTTCCGCAATCAATTCCTAATTTCTGTTTTTCGGATTTAGATTATCTTGTTCCAAGTAGTTTAATTGGTTGTCTTTAGTGATGTTCGCATCAAAATCATGTGGAGAACCGGGAGTCTCATTCATGGTGGGAACTAGCGAATGAAATAGAGGTTGCTTACTTGCTGTTCATCTTAATGAGTTTTCTTGCCTGTGAGATGCATTTAAGATGTCAACTGAGTTGAGTACTAAAGAAATTGGAGAGTAGGAATTAACTTGGAATTTGGAGGGGTTGAGAGTTGCTACATTTTGGAAAGCTGAAAAGTTAGGTCCTCGAATGGTTTGGGAAATCAATTAATTTAAGTTTCATGATTAGCTTTGAGAACCATGTTAATGTCCTGAAGCATTCAGATTGTATTACTTGATTACCTGGTACAATCTCTTAGCATCTCCATTATACGAAGTTATTTTTAATGACTCAGAAATTCCATGTAGTAATTTTGTTCTGATTGCATTTGTGAACCCTTTGTCGGATTCAGCTATCCTCTTTCAGAAAATGACAGCTTCCTTTGTTTGCTATGATCAGATCTCAAAGATATGGGAAACTCCAGTCTCTATCCTACTAAAACTGACAATCCCCCAGTCAATACCATCTGAATGGAGCCGATTCTACCAGTCGGCGAACATTGCTCTTTGCCCTTTGGCACTTCTCTACTCTTGCAGATCATTTATGCCAATGAATCATCCTCTTGTGTTCTTATTACCCCAAGTTCATCTTCCTCTATGGTTTGTGGTCATATGTTCAACCTCCTCTCTGGCAATACTCCACTACATTCTCGAGAAGGAACCCCCCAAAACCGAGCAAATCTCGGTTGTGCTGGTGGCATTTGTGATGAGTGTCTTTTGGATATCTAATGTGGCTGGAGAACTTCTCAACTGTCTCGCAACCCTGGGGACACTTCTCAACTTGCCACCAGCTCTTCTTGGGCTGACTGTGCTGGCATGGGGGAATTCAGTGGGTGACTTGGTTGCTGATGTGGCGGTTGCTAGAGCGGGCCAGCCTGCATTAGCTATGGCAGGATGTTTTGCCGGACCCATGTTTAACATGCTGGTTGGCCTAGGGATGGCCCTAGTGATACAGACCGCCAGAGTCTATCCTGAACCATATGTACTCCATTTTCACGTCAGCATTGTGGTTGCATTTGTTTTCTTGTTTATGAGCTTGATGGGGTCACTTTTGGTCATAACTTGGTCAAGATTCCGAGTACCAAGGTTCTGGGGATTCTGCCTTGTTGGCCTGTACATGGTGTTTGTCGCTCTGAGCTTGATCATTGCCAAGTTCTCGACGTAAGATCAGCTGGTTTTTTCATGGTTAATCTCCTGACTCCTGATTCCTGACCCACCAATGATGTCCACATAAGCGATTTACTGTTCCGACCCGCTTTTGCCAGAGTACACCTGAATCTACAAGGAACTGCTAATTGGAATCAGACACTCCCAAAGTTTACACATGCAATCTTAGATGTGATGTGCCCGTCAATATTCAAGAGTTACTGCAAAATATGATTCCAAAATAGGAATGTTATCTACCACTGCTTTAGTGTAACCTCAGAAATCAGTGTAGAGGAACAGAATCTTATTCTCTGATGCTGTGATGCACGTGATGCATCGGTGCCAGTCACGTGTTTCATGGTCTTAAAAAGTATTTCCAACCATTGATTGCACATTCAAAGATCCCTGCTGCAAAGTATTCAAGTCACTGAGGACCCATTACCAGTGGTGACAGTGGACAATTTTATTGATGCTTGCTTTGAAGTTTTGGTGAATATGTATAACTTTGAAGCATCCCTTGTATATGGAAGCAGGGTTAGATTAGTTGTTGATACTCGGATCTATGGACGATGAGTTATAGGTTTGAATCGTTCATCCCTTTGTAATTGTAGTGGCATTGTGGACTATAATAATGTTGTACAATGCAGAAGATTAATACGAAGTAGTTCTCTTATGTCTCTACTCTAAATGTTTTAGATTGAGTTTACTGAATGCAATAACTTAAGTTTGAGTCGTTGAGTAACTTTCCATTGAAAGTCTTGTATGATGGTCTTAAGCTTACAATATACGAAGTAGTCTCTAGTGTTTTCATTCTTCTGTAGGGAGTATTTTAATAAAACCTATACGACGACTTATTGATTGAGAGAGTATTAAATGAATCATTTATCATATACTCTGTATATGTTATAATATTTTTGTTTTTAAATTCGAAAGACGTGTCGAACTGAAAGTATCTTCTTCATCATGTAAAGTTAAATCATTTAAACTACTCTCATTGGTCCCTTACTTTTAGGAAATGCAATGACAATATTTTTTTCCTTTTGAACGGGCCTTCCTTTTGGTACCTATTGTTTATCATACATCATTTGTCATCGGAGAGGTATAAGTAACAAGAGTTAATGATCGGTACAAAATGACCTGGATTTGAGTTTTTCTTTAAAACTGAAGTATAATTTTCAATGGAACTGTAAGGCAATGTGGTAATAGATGCATAGCCACATAACAAATGCGTTTTGCCTGAATAAGAATTCTTGTGCAATCTGACCTTTTTAACGACATTTTATCTTGTCATCGTAAGTGGAGTGTAAATCATCCACACCCCAACCAAAAAAGAAAAACAAAAATAACACTGATAAATTACATGAAGAACCTTTTATATCTTAATCAAAGGTAAACAAATGACTGAGAATATAATATTTTTATACCTTAATAAGCTGTTCACACTACAAAGTACAACCCAAGAACTTTAGTTAAAGACTGATGAGCAGAAGCCAGCAAGGTGTGGGGGAGTACTCATGCTAATAAACAAATAGAGTCGGTACAAAAAGTGACTAAGTAAAGACTTATAATAAGACTATGAATCTATGATTGAATTTTTTTTATTTTTTTTTTTACTTTCGTCGTCTGCTTTATTGTTTAGTCCGAATTCAAAGCGGGAATAGACTAATAGGCTAATCGTTTACCAGTTGATCTCAAAGTGTTCCGAGTACAGTGATAAACTGATAACTATATCATAGAAAATAAAACACCCTCAATGTACATCCCCTTCATACTATGTCCACTGCTCTTCATCTTTGCAGAGACTCACATCACTTCTGTTTCGAGCCAGTGTCTAGACCAAGAGAGGTCATTACTCCTCCAGCTGCGAGTTGGCCTCTACTTCAATCACTCGTTCTCAACCAAGTTAGTCACATGGAACCAAACCAAGGACTGCTGCAAGTGGTCTGGCATCCAATGCAACAGCACCAACGGTCGAGTCATAGGGTTGGATTTGAGCAATGAAGCAATTACTCGCGGCATACACAATCTCAGTCCTCTATTTCATCTCAAAAATTTGCGATCTTTAAATCTAGCATATAATCCTGTTCTAGGATATATGCCATCAGCTATAGGCAACCTTTCGAGCTTGACTTACCTCAACTTGTCCCACACGAGTTTCAAGGGTCAGGTCCCTCTTGAAATATCACAGCTTTTCGATTTAGTCATACTAGATATTTCAATGCAAACATATGCTTTGATTTCTCCATTATTTATTAGAAACCCGAATTTAGAAACGATATTCCGAAACTTGACAAATGTCAGAGAATTGTACCTGGATGGTATTTCCATTTTGGCCGAGGGGGATAAATGGGGTGAGCAAATATCGTCATGGCTCCCTCATTTGCAAGTCTTGAGCATGGCTGCTTGCAATCTTACAGGAGGAATTCATCGATCTCTTGCCAAGTTGGGTTCTCTTTCTGTGATTAGTCTTGATTTCAACAATTTAGCAGTCCAAGTACCTGATTTTTTAGCCGGATTTACCAACCTCACGGTGCTAACGATGAACGATTGTGGGTTAACAGGAACATTTCCGAAGACAATTTTTGAGGTACCAACTCTAATAACTCTAGCTGTTCAAGCAAATCAAGACTTACAGGGAAGTTTGCCTCATTCTATTAGCAAGAAGATGAAAAACCTTGATCTTGCAGACTGTAGTTTCCAAGGGAGTATCCCACCATCTATTGGAAGTCTGAAGGAAATTGAGACACTGGATCTCTCCAACAACAATTTCTCTGGCACGATCCCGTCTTTTTCATCAGCAAAATATCTCAACTTTCTTGAACTTTCCAATAATTCGCTCAGTGGCACGATCCCGTCATCTGTCTTTTCCAAGGATTCAGACCTGCAATTTCTAGACTTGAGTTTCAACAGCTTGGAGGGGCCAATCCCAGAATCTATTTTCCAAGTTACAGGCCTCGGCGTTTTGGATCTTGGTTGGAACAGGCTGAATGGAACATTACAGCTACATGAAATTCTTCCCCTGCTTCCTAACCTAGTAACACTAGAGCTGTCACATAACTACTTGACAATCGACACAAAAGGCATCAGCACAGACAACTCTTCTTTGCCCCTTTTGGGTTATCTGGGTTTGGCTTCGAGTAACTTATATGTCCTGCCTGAATTCATAGAAAATCAACCGTACTTATGGAACATTGATCTTTCAAACAATCAGATACAAGGAAGTATTCCTAGATGGGTTTGGAAAGATAATCTATACTTGCTGAACCTTTCTCGGAACAACTTTGACGACCTGAAAATACCTTCATCAGCAGAATTATCCAATTTGCAAATTCTCGACCTCCATTCCAATAACCTTCAAGGGCAACTTCCATCTTTACCATCTGTGGCACCGCTAGAGTATCTTGATCTTTCAAACAACAGCTTCGCTACAACAATTAACCGGGACATTGGGCAGTTCCTCTCATCAGCTCAATTCGTATCTCTTGCAGGAAATAGTATATATGGTAGCATCCCTGAATCATTGTGCAACGCCTCAATTCTTCTGGTTCTTGACCTTTCGGACAATGACTTGAATGGGACATTACCGGTTTGTCTGATTAAGATGACTCAGTCTCTCGCGGTCCTGAACTTGAGAGGAAACGCTTTACATGGTGCCATTCCTGATGAATTCGGAGAAAATTGCACGTTAGAAACTCTTAACCTCAACATGAATGTTCTTCATGGGAAACTACCAGGATCACTTGCAAAATGCAAAGGTTTGAAGGTTTTAGACCTCGGAAATAATCGACTCACAGACACATTTCCCTGCCATCTGAAAAGCATTTTTAGTCTGCAGGTTCTAGTTCTCAGATCGAATCAACTCCAAGGAAGTGTCGTCTGCCCAAGAAGCAACTCATCGTGGCCGTTGCTTCAAATTATCGACTTAGCCTCGAATAAATTCAGTGGTCAGCCATCAAAGCTGTTTCTTGGTAAGAGTATGATGGCTACTACAAACGGTACCAATTTAAAAGTCAATTCCGTGCAGTACTATAATAGAAGCACGATTTTCCAGTATTACAGAGATGAAGTCACAGTCACCTATAAAGGTTTCGAATTTCAACTGGTGAGAATCCTTACAATCTTCACCAGCATTGACTTGTCGAACAATGATTTTCATGGCAACCTACCAAAGGAGCTTGGAAATATGAATGCTCTTAAGGTTCTCAATCTATCTCATAATGGTCTGTCTGGCGACATACCACGATCTATCGGGAATTTGAGCCAGCTTGAGTCACTAGACCTCTGCTGTAACTCTCTAACAGGACACATCCCTCAAGAGCTTGCAAGCTTAAGCTTCCTCGGGTACTTGAATCTATCCTTCAACAACTTGGTAGGACAAATACCAACATCCACTCAACTTCAGTCGTTTGACCCATCTTCATATGAGGGAAACCCGGGACTATTCAGTGCGCCTACAACATCCGCAGGAAAAAATAGACCCGGTTCATCACCGTTATCCTTAAATGGGTCACACTGGAGTCATAAGAGTGAGGTCACATGGATGCTCAGTGGTGCTGCAGTTGGTTATGCTTTAGGGATTATCGTCTTCTTTGGGCCACTCCTATGCATCAAGAGATTGAGAGACTGGTACAATTACAACGTTGACAGACTGCTTATGAAAGTACTGCCATCTAAAAAGAAAACAAGAAGCAAAAAAACTAGCAAGAAACACAGACACAGAAAGTGAATCCATAAGGGACCTTCTTAAGGCAAATTCAATGTACTTAATTCTGCTTATTTTGCGAAGCCCGCTTGTACCAAAGCTGATGTTTGAGTAATCAAATCCTTTTCAGTTTTCACAAACTTAACGCTTGATACTGGATTATAATGAACAATAACTTCATTTAAGATCGATTTTCAAAAATGTTAAATGTCTGTTTTTTTTTTTTTTTTATTCCGCCAAACTTCTTATAATAGTTTCAAGACTTGCATCAACTTTGATAGCAGCAAATGCTACTTCTCAACTTAATTCTCAGCTTTTGCAAGAAGTATATGAAGGCGTTGAGAATAAGCTCCAATCCATATGATTATCTAGACATTTTGTTTTTGTTTATCTATGAAAGTGGTAGTTATTTTGAGCGGTCTTAAGTTTAAGACGGATAATACACGGAAAAATTCTGATAAATGATAAATCTCATAGTAAGCTATTTTGTTGTCCTATACTCTTGCTTTTATTGTAAATCCTTAGCTCAAGTACTAGGTGGAATCGTGTAGTTGCATAGGGAGTAGTAGAATAAGGACTTGAACAAAAAAAAATCACAACATTCAAAAATCATCAACCATGAGTCTTGGCATATTCTCCCTTGCTGCCTTTTTGCTGTAGGTAAAGACTAAAGAGTGTGTTAAGGCACGGAGAAATGGAAAAATGGCATTGAGAATGAGTGCTGTTGACATGGATTTAGTGATAAAAAAATGAGAATGTTTTAGTGTCATTAACATCCCCAAGGCTCGCAAGGTGTAGTTTAGTGATTAAAATTTGGGTGAAATCTCTAGGAGACCTAGATTTACATTCGGGTGGCTTACCTGATACACGTGATTTGTAAGTTATTACGTATATCCGAGGGTTTACCCAGTGCGAACCAAAGGTAGCGACTGCGGGTTCCTCGTTACAAAAAAAAAAAAAAAGAACATGGTGTAAATATACTCCTATAAAGAATTAAAATCGACCTTTAATGGTAAGTGCACCCCTCTAATTTGTAGCGAGGGATTTTTTTAAAAGCAATTAATTTGTTTACTTTTTTTTTTTAATATGAATTTCACTCCAATTATCTAGAATTTTATGATTAAACCTTCCGAATCTTTTAAGAGAAAATTAAAAATATTGTTTTCGAACCGGTAACCAAAAGTTGTGATATTAAAGTTTTATTTTGTAAAAAATATAGTACTTCGTACAACTTAGAAAACGTAATAGACAAGGGATATAAATGAAAAATCCTACTCCTTAATTTGTTTCTAGTTGTCTTTAAAATAGAAAATATGTTATATCATGAAAAAATACGTCACTATTAGTTTTAATGTTATGTATCCTCCTAAATAATGATAGTTTTTTTCTAATTATCAGGATCAACTTATAGATGATAATTTTGATTGTTTAATTAAAAAAAGTTAATGATCACAAATGTCAAGACTCTATCTACAACTTCTTGTGTGATGTCAAGATGTTTGAATCAGTGGTCGTTCTTAAATAGGTAATTTGTGACGGAAAAAAGTTTTTTTGTAAATATATTTATTCGGTGCGTTAATGCTGATAGAATCGCATCCGTGTCTATATAAATTCATCTAATTTAATACCCGAAAGTATAAGATATACATCTTTTCATCCAATTGGTCTCCCTTAAGACAATTATAAACGTTATAATTGTAAAACGGATCAAATACTACTTTATATAAGTAAATGGAACAAATGTTTATCATTCCGGCATTCTCTAGGCATTTTAACTCGTCTTTTATTTAAGACATAAAGAGAACTCAACCCTACAACCTATCATTCACAAAATTCGAACTCAAACTCTAGGTTAAGACCTCACCAATATACAAATTATCTTGATTCAGACGACCATTTTGATTTGAAGCAATAAGACGCGATTTTACAACTATTTTATAGCCGAATTGACCATTTTTTTTAAAAAAAAAACAAGTTACCATAAGCTGTAACACTAGTTATACATGATCATATATGATTACCATTATGGTTACATTTTACCATAAAATGATCATATATATGCCCGTCTGAAACTTCATAAAAAAAATGTGGCTTTCTCAAACAAGAATTTGCGCATTTTTATATAGACGTTATAAATAATGAAAACAAACATTTCTCCTGATCCGACATAAACACAAGCGTACATAGTTAAGTTTAAGTAAGACCAGAATCGAACTCTTCCTTCCTTTGTTCAACTCTTTCAATCAAACATTAAAAAAACCATTTTTTTTTTATTTTACGAAAAGAATTCAACACATAAATCATCTACGCATCCCTCTTCCTTCAACCTTCTGTAATTACTCTCTCTTAATTTTATTTTTCTAATTGCTTTTATCAAAAAATGATTTTTTTGGGAAAAAGGATTGAGAAAGTACGGAGTTTGACCCAAAGTGTTCACTGGATGAGGTTGTGGGGGGATTTTTAGAGGATTTAGGTGGTTGGGAAAGGGTAGAAGGTGTTTTAGGGTTTCATAGTGGAGAAGAAAGCTGAAAATATAGTATATAAGGCAAGGCCAACACACGGAGCCCACACGCGAGTTTTTGGGTCTGGAGATGTATATTCGGTCGAGTGCACCATCCACTCGGCCGAGTGACACACATCAGGAGCAAGGTTTATACCCAGAAGGCACTCGGTCACCTGACTCGATGGAGTACTCTCCCACTCGACCGAGTATTCTGCCGTACTCGGTCGAGTGCACGGTTACAAAATCTGGGGTATTACATGTTTAATAAAGACAACTTGTGTAAAGATTGAAGAAGATGATTATTAAAGCCAATAATTTAAATAATTGTTAAGATAAGGTTGGAGATGAATAAAATTGTTGATCTAAAAATATTGGTTGGAAATTAAATGATTTTGAGTGTTGGAAAACAAAAAATATAACACAAATTCTTGCTTGTGACGGAGGTACCCGTCGCAAGCTTGCGACGGGTCAAATACATACCATATTGTGTAAAGTGAATCAGGGTCTTCTTGGGCCACGTGTGGAAGTAGGCGGCTGTAGGCACTATAGCATGGATTATTGTGCGTGTACTTTGTTAATAAAAAAATGGGTAGTGTGTACTTGTAGTCCAATTATTTGCATTAAAGTATCATTACATTAAATGCTAATCAATTAGTCTTC
>VHZZ01010699.1:0-16478 GCA_009801015.1 Silene noctiflora | reverse complement strand
AATGACAGTCAACCTCCCATCACATGCAACCCGTTTAATAGCAAAATGCTACTATCCGAACCGTCTTAAGCTTGTGACGGATACTTCCGTCACAAGGGAGACTAACTGAAAATATAAAGTGATAGAGATAAAATTTTGCATGGAGTATAATACGGAGTATAAGAGTAGGGTAATGATTATGTAGCAGCATTAGATGTTTGAGTGGAAATTTAATAATAAAATAAGAAGTAGAGCAGAGAGTAATTTTTATTGGAAATGGGTCAACTTGACCCGTCTTAATAAGTTTTAACAACTCATTTCATGATTTCGGATCATTTTTATTGGAAATGGGTCAACTTGACCCGTCTTAATTGTTAAGACGGATACTATGATGTGAAACGAGAATTTGTGGTGGGACAATGGGTAATACACTACTAACATATGACAGATATGACTTATGACGGCAAATAGTTCCTCCTTGCCACCACTTTTATACTTGATTGACTTTTGTTATTGGTACTAACCCTCGATTTAGCAAGCCTTGCGGAAAAAAAAAAGTGGTATAAAGATAAATTAATCTTGTGAAATTATGGAAGATGATTTCATCCTTTGACAAAGATTTATGACCTAATTTGTTAACTTTGAAAATCATCAAAAAGTATTGGCATATTCTCCCTTCCTCCCTTAGCTGAGAAATATTTACGTCCTTTTGGAGGACGTCCTTCCTACACCTAAAGCAGGATTTTATAATATTTAATTTTTATTTTGGTCCTACTTTTTTGGGTGTAGGGAGGACGTTCTCCGCGAAGATGCAAGTATTTTACCCCTTTGCTATAGGAAAAAATTGTATCTAAGGCATGGAAAAATTGCATTGAGAATGAGTGTTGTTAACGAGAAATTTAGTGATAAAAAAAATGAGAATGTTTTACTGTCATTAAAATCATCCACAAAGCCCCGTAAGGGTTCAGTCTAGTGGATAAAATTTGGGTGAAATTTTCAGGAGACTCGGGTTCACTCTAGAGTGATTTACATGATATACGTGGTTTAGCCTTTACCCAGTGCGCACCAAAAATAGCGACCGTGGTTCCCTTGTTACCAACAAACAAAAAAAAAATTCACCCACGAACATGGTGTAAAGATACTCCTATAAAAAATTAGAATCAACCTTTAATAGTAAGGGCAACCCTCTAATTTTTAGTGAGAGATTTAATAGCATTTAATTTGTTTATTTTTTTTTAATGAATTTTGCTCTAATTATCAAGAACTTTATGATTAAACCTTCTGAATTTTTTAAGAGAAAATTAAAAGCATTGTTTTCGAACCGGTAACCAAAAGTCATGATATCAATGTTTGATTTTATTTTGTACAAAATATAATACTTCGTACAATTTAGAGAACGCAACAGACCAGGATATAAATGAAAAATGCTACTCCGTAATTTATTATTCCCTCCATTCAACTTTTATCACCCACTTCAATATAATACTATTCACATATATTGAGGAAATAGGGTGATAATTTATGAATGGAGAGAGTACTAGTTATATTTAAAAGAGAAAATATGTTATATCATGAAAAAATACGTCATTGTTAGTTTTAATGTTATGTATCCTCCTAAGTAGTGATAATTTTTTCTAATTATCTTGATTAACTTATTGGTGATAATTCTGCTTGTTCGAATTTGTGGCCATTCCAAAATTGGTAATTTGTGACATAAAGAAGTTTTTTGTGAATATATTTATTCGGTGCATTAATGTTGGTAGAATCACACCCCGTGTTTATATAAAATCGTCTCATTCAATGCCTAAAAGTAGAGTTGGCAATCCGTGCCTCGGGCCGGCGGGCGGCACGATTCCAGGCACAGCACGACACGGCCCGGTGATAATTTCGAGGAAGCACGGGCACGGCCGTGCTTGTTACGGGCTCCGACGCGAAAATCCCCAAAATCCCGTGCCCAAGCACGTCACGACCCAGGCACGAAGATGCCCGACACGCACCAGGCACGTCGGGCCTGGCACGGCATGGCCCTGGTAATGACACGCTAATGGATGCAACTCTGCAAGTCTCTGGAACTAGCTGTTTATTACTGTTGTTTATGCCCGTTGGAGTTTGAAATGTTGGAGCAAGCTACTTAGCTAGCCGTTAATGGCTGTTAAAGTGGATTTTATTTATTTATTTTAATAATTTTCAAACTCTATAAATACCTCCTTAATTCAATTCATTTCTTCACAATTAAATCAATATTCATCATTTATTAAATAAAAAGTACCAAAAACATATCAATTAGAAAACAAGTTAAAAAAAAAATAACTCAAAGCACATGGGCCGGCCCACATGCAAGGCACGACTAGCCCATGGGCCAGGCACGACCCGAGCACGAAAATGGGCGTGCCTTGAGTGGGTCGTGACATGGGTTGGAGTCAGTGGGCCTGGCACGACACGACCCAAGAAGCCCAATGTTCGTGCTTGGGCCGGGCCAAATTTGGGGGAAAGCACAATGGGCCGACACGTGGGCCGACACGTGGGCCGGCCTATCACGGCCCATTGCCAACTCTACCTAAAAGCACAAGACATATCTTTTCTTTCAATTAGTCCCCCTTAAGACAATCATAAATGTTTTAATTGTAAAACGGATTAAATACTACTCTATACAAGTAAATGGAACAAATGTTTATAATTCCAGCATTCTCTAGGCATTTTAACCCGTCTTTTATTTAAGACAGAACGAAAACTCAACTTTACACCCTACTATTCACAATATTCGAATTCAAACTTTAGGTTAAAATCTCTCCAATATACAAATTACTCCATAGTCCATATTATTTATATTAGTTGGTCTTGCTTCAAACGACAATTTTGATATGAAGTAATAAGACGGGATTTTGTAACTATTTTATTGCTACATTTGTCCGTTTTTGAAAAACAAGCTACCATAAGCTGAAACACGTTACATTTTATCATAAAATGATCATATATATCCGTCAAAAACTCCAGACAAAAAATGACCGTCTCAAACAAGATTTGCATATTTTTTATGTAGACGCTATAAATAATGAAAACAAACATTTGTCCTGATCCGACATAAACAGAGGCGTACTTAGTTAAGTTTAAGTCGGACCAGAATCGAACTCTCCTTTTCTCTGTTCTAACTAGTTCGATCAAACTACATTAAAAAAACCATTCTTTTTTTTTTTAATTTACAAAAGAAATTCAACAGACGAATCATCTGCGCATCCCTCCTCCTTCAACCTTCTGTAATTACTCTCTCTTAATTTTGTTTTCTAATTTTTTTCATAAAAAAATGATTTTTTGTGCACCAATTTTAATTAAAAACCCTAAAAAAAGTCGACAAAAAGATAATTTTTTTGGTTTAAATTTAAAACCCAAGTCATGAAATTAGTTTTTCTACAGTATGTTAAATCCTCTACTTTATCTGGGCACTTTTTTTTTTTTTTTTTTTTTTTTTTTTTTTTTTTTTGGTTGTGAATTTGAATTTAATTTAATTTTTTTTTGTTGGTGTAGGTGTTATATACTCTGAATACTTGACAGTTGAACCTTTTATATAAATTTTGCAGGTAATTTTGATTGTATCTATTGTTTTTTTATTTGTTATTGGTTTGCATGGATTTAGTTTGAATTAAAGATTGTCAAATTGCAAGACTTTTGTTGGATTATGGTTCTTTTAGTAATAATATAGATGTTGAAATGTTTATTTGTTACTTTCCGTCTTTGTGAGGTGTATTTTAATCAAAGGTAACGAATGATTGAGACGGTGGGAGTATTAATTTGCATTATATAGATGTATTTTGATTTGGGTTTGTTTAAATTTGCTTAAAGCATTAATCTTGAATTTCATGGGAAAGAAACTTTGATTTATATGAATTTGTAACTGTATATGAGCGTCATATAGTTGTGATTCGTAAGGAATAGAAAAAGAGTAAACAATTGATTGACTTGTTGGTCACTTTGGTTCAGTTTTCTAGTGATTTATGTTAGTGTGTTTGATTGTTTCGATTTTTCTTCTTGTCAAAGTTGAAGATTATGAGATGATACTTGTATATTGTGTCGGCGAATATGCTCAACATAAAACATGAGTAATTGACTATGAATGTAAAACAATGAAGGGTTTTTCTTGGACCACCTCTTGTATTGTTATGATAATTCCAAACTATACTTGTTTTGTACTTTTGTTTTCTCTTCTTCTTTGTTGTGTTTTTTTATATAACTCATTTGAATAACCCGTCTGTAGTTTCATTTATGGTAATTTGGCGTCTTGCGATGTCCCAAGTTTTTTTCGTTTTTATCATTTAACGTTGGGCGTCTTGGGACCCTATTTGATGCTGCCTTCTTTTATCTTTCTACTCCATGAATCTTGCTTTAGAAAGTAATGTTGTGAAAAATATAGCTTTGAGGAAAATCTACCATTTTTAACTTGCCATGTTTCTTTCACCGATTGGTGCTTCATCTGCTGAATTTGGACTCCGAAGAAATTTTGCAGCGATGAGAAACGAGGTCTAAAGATTTAAGATAGATCTAAACTTTATCTTCATTGAGACTTATCTGGTTTGTGACTTCATGAAGTCATATTAGCTGGTTAACCTAAATGTAGGCTGCGTGGCTGTCAATTTGTCCCGAAAAATTGACATACCATGTTGCGATTTATTGTAAAGTATGGGACTTGAATCCTACATTGGGTATATGGGGGACTTGATGTGGGGTTTATGTAGAAACGGGCCCTTTAACTCTTTGAGCTGGCTTTTAGGGTGGGTTTTCCCATTATCTATGCTAGCGGTATCAAAGCTAATCACCATCTATCAATATGGCAGCTTTTGGTGGGACTAGACGGGTCTAGCGCAAAGCCAGCGAGTGTGGCTGAGTGCGAAGCATGATGGAATATTACAATCCATTGTAATGTACTGAACTTGAGGTCCACATTGGTCTTAGTGTCTTCCATTCTTCAAGGGTTTATTTGGAAACTGGCCTTCCACGTTTT
Source organism: Silene noctiflora (assembly GCA_009801015.1). Lineage (NCBI taxonomy): Eukaryota > Viridiplantae > Streptophyta > Magnoliopsida > Caryophyllales > Caryophyllaceae > Silene > Silene noctiflora. The sequence continues at coordinate 11,506 of VHZZ01010699.1, read as the reverse complement.
AAGGTAACTTTTGGGGTGTTTCTCCTAGCATCTGTATCATACTACATAGTTTCTGAGGGACGGAAGAAAAGGTCTCATCTGTGAGCTGGTGCTGAGTGCATAATGAATGTAGTCAGTATTGATTTAGGATCTTTTCGAGTTATGAAGTTAGTGCCTTTGTTCTATTTGTCAACTTTGAATGCTACTTCTCTACGAATTTGCTATCTAGACTTAGACCTTGAACCGAATGCCAGAGAAGGTTGGTGTCTAGCTGTATTGCACGTGGTTTGTTTGCTTTGACTTTTTAGGTTTGGATGGAACTTGTAACTAACTACCCATGAGATGTGGTAGGCGACTTAAAGAAACCAGTGATCATTATAGTACACGCCTCTTCTCCGTAAATGCCTCATTTGTTTTGGCATGATTTTTAATATATATGGAGTGAGGGCGGATCTCGCATTCTAACCAGTAAAATAGCGGGTTCTTACTTTCAATTAGGCAACAAAAATGTCACACGTACTAAATAAAAATGGGGAAATTCTAAGAATGGGTCAAAAGTGGAAAATGATTACTTCCGCCGAATTAGTCTTTTTGTTTTTGACCACTATTAATGAAACACTAATAATAAAAAAGAGTACAATTGTGTTTTAACAGTTTAGTATGGATTTCTCCCTCCGTTTTTTTTTTCAGTTTTCAAATTATGTGGGTAAGGTAAAAATGTAAAGAATCTAGTTAAATAGACGGAGTATTCATTTAAAAATGACATATATCGTAGTTTGAGCTGGCAGTATCCAACATTTTAGCTATCTCAATGACGTGCTGGTGTTATTTTTTTCGTTGTTAAAGGAAAAGTAGTTGACCATCTGTTTCAGAGATTGTCCCAATTATGGATTACAACACCGTGACGCCAAACCATGACATTCTTCCTTCTACTTATATCAAAAATTTTGCTAGTTGGTGTTCCTTATGTGCAGTCCCCTATTTTCTCTCCTCTCTTGTTCCCTTTTCCTTTTTTGGTAAACCAAGCTCCAGCACCGTTTCACAACTCCAATTCTCTTCTTATACTTCTCTAGCTTTGTTTTTTCTGAGACTCGACTGCCTGTTTGTTTGTATTAGTCACCCCAACTTGTGACGATCTGATTTGGTGGACTATCAACTTTTTCTCGCGCTGGACTCATACCCTCAAATAAACGAGACTCCCAAATTAAGACAAGATTGATGACCCCTTGGCAGAGTTGGGTGACTGCAAGATCAAACCTTATAAGGGTGACGTGGAGGATTTGTGTGTGTTGGCATGTTGTAGTCAGCCATATTCGAGTCTTCTGTTGCATTTATTAATTACAAGTGACTAGTAGTGTACATACATAGTTGCATTTGTCAAATTTAGTTATGTAACATTTATTTGTTCCCGGAGAAAATTTATTTGGATTGGACTTTACAACTTAATTAGTCATTGAAAGCGCTTATTTTAGTTGGTTGATATAGTTGTTTGAGCTGCTCAGGACAGCAAAAGGCCGGAGAGTCGGAGACATATCCCGTACCTGATGGATAATTTAGTGCTAAAGATGCATTTTTTTATTAGTTGATGTATTCCATCTTTCGCTTTTCTAGGGGAATTTACATACCATCGACCTTCCAAATGAGTAGGACGTCCAAATTTTGCACCTATATGGAAAACATCAGCATATATTGTTTGACAAGTTATCGTCGGACTGGAGAATTATTTGATTTCATGTCCCGTTTACCTCGTCTGCTTCACCGTTTTATTTTTATAGATGTGCATTGTTACTGGTCGTAGTAGATTTAGAGTATGGGCCTAGTAAGATCTCATATTAGGTGGTGAGATTGGGTTATCGAAATTTAGACCCGTCCCACTTTTCATTACTGTTTAGGTTCGCACGACTATTTATTCATTGTTTGCCATAGGGTTTGTTTTCATCTCCATCACGTAGCCGGAAAGTGCATTTACATTGCTTTATTGATTTTTTTCCCTCGTTAAACCAGTCATGCCGGTCCCTATTTTACCCAGGTAAGGCGCTTTGTTTTGTTTTTACTCCTGTGCGACTTTGCTTCATTTGCTAAATCTTTTGAAATTGTAGAAGATTTGGAGGTATTGAAATTAAGTCCGTTTACCATTTTGATCTGTCACCTCTTCCTTCTCCTGGAATACGTTGATTGAAATTTCATTTTCACAAGCATCTTTGGTTCTACTTGCAATCTTGACAATATGCTCCACAGTTCCACTGTAACCTGTTTGGCTGTTTCTTCTGCCCCCTTTGTATACATTGATTTAAATTTTATTTCCATGTTGAAAGATTCCTTGCTTTCTACATGCAATCTTGACGGTTTATATTGAGTATTAATGATCTATAAGATCATGGAGAAGGGGGTGATCTGAGATGCCACCATTTGAAATCTGTAATAGAATTTCACGACCACCACAACTATATCTCTTATGTAATCAGTAATGATATGGTGGCGTGGTGCCACCGATTCGTACACTCACATACATTATCTGGATCCACAGACTTGAGACATTTTAAATACACGTGAGAGGGTGATACTCAGTACCACCTGATAGTACTTTTGTTTTCCTTCAATTATTTTATTACTCCATATTTGCTTATTGTCTTCGTGTGAGTTGCAGAATGGACCAGCAAGGTCATGGTCAAGGTCAAGCCCCACTAGTGGGATCTGTGAGTGGTGCGGGCCAAGTTCCTTATGGCGGGGCATACCAAACAAATCAAGTTACTGGGTCACCTGTGGTTGCACCTGTGGGTGGGGCGCAGCCTCAGATGGCTCAACACCAGCTGGCATACCAGCAGATTCACCACCAGCAACAACAGCAACTCCAGCAACAACTCCAGGCATTCTGGCAGAATCAATACCAGGAAATTGAGAAGGTGACGGACTTCAAGAACCATAGTCTTCCCTTGGCAAGGATCAAGAAGATCATGAAAGCCGATGAGGATGTCCGTATGATCTCAGCTGAGGCCCCGGTCGTGTTCGCCCGGGCCTGTGAAATGTTCATTCTCGAACTGACTTTGCGTTCCTGGAACCACACTGAGGAGAACAAGCGGCGTACCCTACAGAAGAACGACATCGCTGCCGCTATCACTAGGACCGACATCTTTGACTTTCTGGTGGACATTGTCCCAAGGGAGGATTTGAAGGATGATGTTCTGGCCACTCTGCCTAGGGGGCCTGGGATGCCCGTTGGGGGACCGGCCGATGCCCTTCCTTACTATTATATGCCGCCAACTCAGAATCCTGCTCAGGCTGGAGCCCCTGGTATGATGATGATGGGCAATCCGAATCCGTATGGTCCTCCTCAGTCCCAGACTTACATGGGTCAGCCAATGTGGCCACAGGCTCCATCGCAGCAGCAACAATCTTCTTCTGATGCTTAATGTAGTTTGAAAATCTAAAGGTTAGTGACTATTTGGCATATTGCACAATCTTCTTAAATCGTATCACTGGATGATCTAGAAAGGAAAAAGGGAGGGTTAGTTGATACTTGATACTGATATTGACCTCATTGCTTTTTCTTTGTTTATATATTCAAAGAGAAAATTGCTTCCCATATAAGCTTTCTTGTGTGCCTGAGTCCATTTTAAATGTGAGTGCAATATATGATGTTGGCTTGGAATATCATGTACTACATCAAAATGGGTAAACCCTTTTGCAATTTTTTTATTTTTTAATATTTTTTATCGTGAAGCAACAAAGGTTGTTTCCCTTCTTGGTTAAGGGTTAGCTAGAAACTTCTACGTTTTTTCCCAGGAATTATGCGTAATTGCATATGTGTGAATCCCTTTACACTGTTTGGAAGTAGAGCCCTTCAGAGGCAGGGGTTAATGATGATGCACTTAACCTCCAAATGTGCATAATAGCAATCTGATATTCCTCCTCGGTTTCATTTCCAAGCTTCCTCTTCTTTGGGTTTGAACTATAATTGAACAAACCAAAATGACCCAGTAAAGTAGCTACTCTTCTACTGTTAGTTGAGTAAGCATTGATCCAATGCGATACCTGATGTAATTTGTGTTTTGGGTCATCTGAAAGTAGGTTCCCCCCCCCCCGTTTTTTAAGGCTGTGTTAATTAGACTCTGGTAGCCCGCTATTTGTGGGAATTCTTTAGACCCTAGGATAATTGTCCTTGTTATGACGTGTTTTGCTACATTTTCTCTTGTTGATCGACTACTTCCGATTGTCCATCATTACTAAACAAGCATTTTACCTCTTATAGCTTTTGGCAGATGGGAGCAAGGATGCTGAGATGAAAAGCTGGGTATACAGCAGGAATTCTATGCAATCAAAGGACCTTCATAGTTCTTTTTGCTTTCTGTAGTTCTGTTTACTTTCAGTTTTTTGTGAGGTACCTTGGTTTTGGATGACTGTCGAATAGGGTTCTGATATTTAAGATTGGAAAACAGTAGATGATTTAAAACATCTATGAAACATAAATTACTAAACTAAAAACCTATATTTCCCTTTGTTATTATATGTTCTCTGAAAAAGTTTATGCGTTTAATGGTTTACAATCTCTCCTTTTCCCGGTCATAAATGTCGGTGTTCGTGCGCTCCTCTCTATCCCTTTTGCAAAATGTAAGGAATATCAGGAAGCTCCTGTTGTTACTCTGGTGCAGCAATAGGACATATCTGAGATTCCGAGGATGAATTACCAAGGTGAACCTGGTTTAGTCTCTACTAGGAAAGCCTAGTTAGCCACTTGAAGAATAGTCCAGATCAAAGACAGTGATTGAATAAACCATTCGTTATTTGGTGGTGGTGGTAGATGAGGTGAAAGTACCGACATATCTGAGGATGATTTCCAATTCTTTGATTTGAGTGACAATTTGACGAATGATGGAATGAAACAAAAAAGCTCACTGTCGTTTTGTGGTTCTTTTATTAGCCATTGGTTTCTGCCAGTATCTATATCAATGTAGTTTTCATCATGCATTTTCCAAGAACAAATCGTTACGCTTTGTGATTTGAAAACGATTTCGTATATTGATACATCTAAACCAACCCCTTGACTCTCCGTAGATGAGAACCTTTGAGAAATGGTTTACATGAATCTCATATGAGATGGACCTTCTTCTCAATACATCAATGGAGAGAAAAAGATCAGGTGTCATGACGAGTGACACCTGACGAGTCAGCCAAAAGAAACATACAATAAGCAACACCCCTTTAGTATCCATTATACACCTATGTTGCTTATGGCTCATACACATACCGAAAATATGGCCATTTGTTCTGGTTTTATGCCAACATAGAGATAAGAGAGTCACAACATCGTATACATTCTGGTCAATAATTACAAGGTAGTCTATGCTGTCTGTCTGTCAGGGGGATATCGACAATTTACATTGAAGTCAAAAGTTACTAGCAAGCAATTTATTGGTGATCATGAGGAAGTTTCCTTTGGTGTTTCGGAGAGTTGCTTTGGTGGAGTTTCCTTTGGTACTTCGGAGGGTTGCATTGGTGTTTCGGCGGGTGGCTTTGGTGGAGTTTCCTTGGGTGTTTCGGAGGGTTGCTTTGGTGGAGTTTCCTTTGGGGCTTCGGAGGGTTGCTTTGGTATTTCGGCAGGTGGCTTTGGTGGAATTTCCTTGGGTGTTTCAGAGGGTTGCTTTGGCAGAGTTTCCTTTGGTGCTTCGGAGGGTTGGTTTGGTGTTTCGGCAGGTGGCTTTGGTAGAGTTTCTTTAGGTGTTTCGGAGGGTTGCTTTGGCGGAGTTTCCTTTGGAGCTTCGGAGGGTTGCTTTGGTGTTTCGGCAGGTGGCTTTGGTGGAGTTTCCTTGGGTGTTTCGTAGGGTTGCTTTGGCGGAGTTTCCTTTGGTGCTTCGGAGGGTTGCTTTGGTGTTTCGGCAGGTGGCTTTGGTGGAGTTTCCTTGGGTGTTTCAGAGGGTTGCTTTGATGCAGGAGTGTTGGGTGTGATCAGTCTTGAAGTCTTGCTTTTCATCACAATTCCCTCGAGGATTGCACTAGTGCCAAATGTCCCAGAGAACTGCTGAGGGTCGACAGGTCCCGGTAAGTGAAAGGAGATTGAAAATGGTCCAGGCGGACACAGGTTTCGTGATTGCATCACAAAGTCTTGGGAATAGCGATTGACCGTTTTCTCTCCAGTAACGGTTTCTCCCTTTATCAGTACACGACCATCGCTTTCGACCTCGCACTGAAAAGCCCCTGCAGACCCCATATTCAGTCAAAATCATGTGAGTGAAGAAAAACTGAAAGTAATAGTTGGGTTATTACCACATCTAGCAAACGGGTCTTGTACGGGTTTGTTTTTGGTGTATTATTATGGGGTCATCTTGGGTGGTTATGGCTCAGGGCGTTTCCCTGATGTTTATAAAGGTTTTCTACTCTTTATACATATGTGTGGAGTTCCATGTTAAGTCAATTAGGGTGAATTGAATTTTGTTATTTTGAGCAGGGTGTTTCCGGTCATGTCAGCTCAAATTGGGTCATTGGGTTATTTTGCTCAGGTCTCAGGTTAGGTATTTGGGTCATGGGTTAAGAAATACGAGTATACGCAAGTTTTGCCAAAACTAGTTGACACACAACTGAACTTGTAAAAAATAACTTGGCGAGGAGTACTATAAACCGGACAACCGGTTGTTAGTTTAAAGGGTTGATCAGAACAAATTTGGGAAAGACCTTTTGCGGGGAACTTCGAAATTGAAAATTCACCCAAAACTCAATATTTACCCAGTCTCAGACTCGCACCATTACTTACGGTAAGACGGACTTACTAAAAAACAGCTCATTGATGTGAAATAAGATGACATAAGCAACTCACTGTTCTCTCTTTTGACTCCTGGAAGAGCAACTCTGAACAAGTAAGAATCTTGAGATTCACCAATATCCATCAGGCCAATAGCAGATCCAACGACCCCCTTTGCCGCACTGCCTGTTAATGCATATGCATTTTTCGCAATGTCGACAATGCTGTCCAATTCCTGCCTAGTTGGTTCTGAAGTAAGAATTACTATACCAGGTCCATGTCTAATTTCAGGTTTCAAACGCTTCTCTTCAGAGGGCTTAAGAGCCAGTTCATTTGATTTTGCTGCACCATTACAGTCTACTGGTTTCTTTTTCTGCAAAATTTCAGTCAACCGCCGTTTCCTTTGACTCCCACGAAAGTATGTCACAATTGGCACGTCGTCCGAGTCCTTATCATCTTTTTTCTTGGCGGGAGATTTACCATTTGGTACTCCTTTTTCGACACTTGTTTCTACAAGGAGATTTTCCAGCCTGGTCAGCCTCTTGAACTTTTCAATATCCTCTTGTTTGATGTAGAAAAAGGCCGGTTTTCTGATGTACGTCACATTAGCAATGCTTTCGTTGAAATACTCCATTTTAGGGTGCAAATGGGGAGGAAAGAGTGAGGGAAACTGAGGGCGGTCCCCTTCGCCATCCTTCGACGGGAAATCGCCTTGGATGAACTGGTGTAGTAAGGGAACTTTTACCACAACTGATTTATCAGCTTTCCTGAGAAGGTAATAGTATATTTGCTCGATTTCAGATGTTTTGATGGAGGAACCTGCAAGTTGCTCGAGTGTATATGGAGGAAGGCCTTCCTCTATTCTTTGTAAAGCAGACCTTTTTATTCTTTCCCCCTTGAGATCCGGGCCAAAATATGTGCCCATGATGAAGTACAGGAGAAAGTAACAATCATCATTCGGTATCATCTTGAACCTTGCTCTGGATTCACATACCAATAACAAGATCATATTAATCACTTATCTAACTAAAGATCATATCCTCACTTATCTTCGCACACAAATTCTTAAACGAAACAAAACGTTCTCACACAGTTTTTTGCGAGACAACCGATTCACCATCTAATTATCCAGTCATACATCACCATGATTGACCTTAGTAAACAACTCCAAAGAACATTTTCACAAGCTTACATTCCTTTCAAGATCAAAGGAAAAGTTTCACATACAACATAAGTAACGTCCGTACATATGAAAACTCTAATTGGATCTAAAAAACAGTCAATTTTTCATCAAAGTTGTAGTTCAGAGTACATTACATCCATCAATCTGGCTGTTGACTGTTGTTAAAAGTTAGTCCATGGATCAGTTCTATTAAAGGTCATCACTTGTCCGGAAACAGTCTAGCTAAATTCAACAAAGCTGTAGGGTTGTGTATACCCACTTACTCGGCAGTAGTCGAAACTGCAGAAGCCATTGAGGATTGGGGGTAATATTATTCTACATCCCAAACAGTTTGCAAATACCCTTATAGAACACTAAATAAAGCCTCTCATACTGATTGAACAAAGAATAGTAAGATCAGTGGCGGAACTAAAGGGGGCTACTGGTTGAACGAAGAATAGTGAAATCAATGGCGGAACTAAAGGGCGCTACTGATTGAACAAAGAATAGTAAAATCAGTGACGGAACTAAAGGGGCTACTGATTGAACAAAGAATAGTAAAATCAGTGGCGGAACTAAAGGGGGCTACTGGTTGAACGAAGAATGGTGAAATCAGTGGCGGAACTAGAGGGGGCTACTGCGCTAGCACGATTTTATTTTATTCTATTTTTCCTTTTGATATTACTAGTTTGCCCCTACTCGGATTTTACGCGCTCTTAACTTCAAATCCTGATTCCGCTACTGAGTAAGAATGATAAATTATAAATGTGAAATTTTTGGACAAACCCTTTATCATATTCACCTCAAATACGAACAGATAATGAGCATTTCCAAAATCAATTGACAATTTCCATAATCAACAACCACAGCTTCAGAAAAAAAAGGTAAGAAAAACAATAATCAACACAAAAAAGTGAAATCATGCAAATGTAAACAACTGGGTCAGCTCAATTTCCACAAAAATCCAATCTTTTTAGTAATTAACTATAGGGAAATTAAAATGCAAATGAATGACCGTCTTAACTTAAGACGACTTTCACACCAGAATAAAATAGAGGTAGAACATAAAAGGAGGTTGTGAGACGTCTTAAGTTAAGTTAAGACGGTCTTAAGCAAGATCTATTGAGAAAAAAGAGAGAAAAAGAAAAAGAGGCACCTGGGTAGTTGAGGAAGAATGAGGGTTGGAAGTGAGACAGCAGAAATGTGTGGGAGTTACAGAATTACAGAATTACAGTGGATTTAACAGTGCATTATTTGTACATGAAATGTAAATAATTACAGTAGTAGATAGAAGAAAAGTGACAGTAAAAAATTAGATCATGCAACAAGTCTGTTTTATTTGTTGACACATGTGATTAGTGAAGTATAAGAGGCAACTAAACATTTGTCATTTTGTTTTGGTGGGTTGTTTTTTTTTTACTTGTTTTGGAATTGGGAATGTGGGTTGGTTCATGGAGGATAGATGATGGCAAAGGTTGTTTGATTCCCTTCAAGGATGTTAATTTTAAAAATTGTAATCTTGTTGAAAAACCGTTCCTCGGCGACTATGCGTGAAACCGTTAATCGATGATTACGCGCGAAAACGAAGAGTGGAGATCGAGATTGGGAAAGTCTTTAGCCGAATTCTTTAATCCTTGTAAGTCGTAAGTCCTAACATGTCAATTGTGGTTGTGTCTTGCTTATTATTGGAGATATAAAGCTAAAGCGGAAATAGAGATTGAACAAGTCTCTATACGAGTTTTTTAGTCTTTACAACCAGATGTTATGGGCTTATGGCTTTAAAAAACGTACTTCGTGCTTTGTACTTGGTAACTCATGAAGTTGAACATATAGAGTATGAGTTTGGAGATAACATAATTCCGATCGATGTTAAAAGTGTTAAAAGTTAAAGAAAAAGGAGTGATAAAATGATCTAAAAAGGTAAATTTTTCAGGGTGAAATATCATAGATGTAACTTTTGAAAATCTGTAGTGACCATCTACCCAAAGACCCAACATGTGGTGTCACTGTTTAGATAATCAGAGTGGGTTGTTGGGCCTGTACCTGAAAAATTGATCACTATCCATGGGCCATGACCATGATTCCATGTACAAAAATTGATGGATTTTTTTTTTAAAACTAATGTTTTATACGAATTAGAGCTCCACATCATCTTTTTTAGTTTTAGGAAAGTATATTATAAGATTTTCCAAGATACAAAGATACTATGTACTCCCTCCATTCAACTCCACACTACCACTATCTATTTTGCACACTATTCACAAGCGAGTATTCAAATTCAATTTTCTCTCAATACGTAAATGAAATTATATTCATGTGGGATCTTGTTTGATTCGTCTTTATGAGTATATAATAAATATATAACTTTTATAATTTTTGCAAATACGTAGCTAACAATATTTACCGCGTAAAACACGCGTTGGCAAACGTGAAAAAAGAAAGTGGTAGTGTGGAGTTGAATGGAGGGAGTAATATTTTTAATATCAAAGCTATACATAAAAGAATTTTTTAATTGTTAATCTAACAAAAAAGTATAATGCAAAACATTTAGAAACTTAGATATTTAGATTCGTTGCGAAAAATGCTTTCATTTGAGTATAAATTTCGTATTCTTACTACTTTCCTCCCTTCAATTGAATTGTTTACATTTACTTTTTGCACAAATATTAGGAAAACGGGATTTCTCTATTTTTCATATGTATACTTACACAACTACACTCATGTAAGCCTCTCATATTTTGGCATCCATCCACCGAAAGGTATAAAAGTAGACAATGGTATATAAGTCATTTCATTGATAGAAAAATATCTATATGTAAAAACGTAAACAGTCAGGGGGACGAGTTAAATTAGAAAACGTAAACAATTCAATGCTATGAATTGAACGAAGCATTATTATTATTTTCTCAAATTTAATTATGAGAAAAGATGGTGCAGTTCTTAATATGTTATTTGTCCTACATTGAAAACTTATGTAGGTGTGGTGAATATATTACATATAATAATAGAATTGTCTCACATTGGAAGATTACCATTAGGCGGGTAATCCTGTGATGATAAATAGGAGTATCTTTGAAACTTAGGTACCACTCAAAATCTTTTGAGTCATTTAAGTATTGTTTTATATGACTCTTAAGAGTTTTTATTATTAAAAGTTAATGAATTTAAGAAAGTATCCTAACTAACATTTTTGATATATAAAAAATATAGTGGAAAATATTTTAATTATTATTATAATTATAATTAGAATATAATATATATTTCCTATATTATATTCAATATTTATAATATTTATATAAAAAAATTACATTTTATTTGACAAAAAAGTATAAAAAAAAATATGAAAATAATATAATTAGATTGGTGGTAAGACAATGTTATAGTATAAATTTCATATTATTTTCACATATTTTAAGTATGATAAAAAATAGAAAAAAATATTAATTATGATAAAAAAAAAAACATACGGATGTTAATATGATGTATGATGCGCGGGATTTAGTCGTCGACTCCCGGTCAAAAAGAAATTATTAAAAACTCAAATTAAGTAGTATAATAAGGGTGTCGAACCACAAGGATGGCGGGGGATGTATGTTTAGTTCGCTTAAATCGATATTTTAGTCGATCAAATA